>JBAMBK010001876.1:0-147503 GCA_037043435.1 Drosophila suboccidentalis
GAGGACCCGTTTGTCTGTTTGGATAAAATCTTTCTTATAGCTTAGAAGTTTGAATGAGGACTTTCCCGCTCAAAAATCTAGAAACGTTTGTTCTACGACTTTTCCGAAAATTCGCTAGTTTAGCGGGAAATCGCTAAAAACCGCTAAAATTGACACCCTCATAGCATCCAAACGATAGATGCTACAGATGTGATCTATATATCGTTGAAAAGGTAGATCAATGGGCTTTTAAGCATAGCTGTAAACTTTTTGCTGAAGAACACAGGTAAAAAGCTACAGGTAAAAAAAGTTATTTTTCCACACATTTTGGCGATTTAAGAAAAATTTGTATTTCAAATCACTTTTAAATATGGTATATGTTGAAGACAATTCCATTCCGCGTTTTTTGACATACAACACATATCTGTCAGAATTCGTTTGGGCAAAATTTTACCTATTAACTGAATATACCATTTTTCTTTCTGCGGAGGTATACTGCTTGCAAGTGGTGAATTCTTTTTGCGGCAGCAGCAACAAAGTGTCATTGCAGCCAGAGTTTGAGAACGCTATTAGCTTTTGCGCTTGGCATGTTGGCATGCCATACAAATTTGACAAGTTATACTGTCAAAAAATATTGAAATTTTCAAAATTTCTAATGTCTTATTCAAAAATTTCTGATATCCCATAAAAAAACCTCTTTACGCGGTAAAAGTCTAGTGACGAAAACATTTTCATGCCCCAAAATTTCTGATATCCAATTTTGTGACGAATAATATTAAGTTTTACATATGAATAAAATAAAAAAAAAATTTTTGCATTCGGCACTGCGCAAAACAGTCAGTTTTATTTGGTATGAAGAACTGAGACATTTTAGCGCAATGTGCCGAATGCAACATTTTTTATTTTATTCATATGTAAAACTTAATATTATTCGTCACAAAATTGGATATCAGAAATTTTGGGGCATGATATAATTAAGCTGCCAATCTTAAACACATTTGGTATACTAGTATTTCGACCAAAACTGGTATATGTTTAGCGAGTTAGTAAACTTTTCTTTTACAGATTTTTCAAAAATGGTATTTTTTTGGTACCAAATTTGTTTTCTTGCAAGTTACAACCGTTATGCTACTTATTTTCATGAAATTTGTGGCAACATTAAAAAAAGCGGAAAAAAGCCAATTGCATTTCTAAAAAGCCAGAGTTCCCGCTTCCCGCAATCGCCAAATTTTTCCCGCAATGGGTCTTCAAAAACAGCCAGATTTGACAGGAAAAAAGCTAAGTTGGCAGCACTGCCGATAGGCAACCACTGTTAAAGCCCAGCGCGCATATCGATTTCTTACGATATTCATGTTATAAATAATTAAGATTTATTTAAAGACAGTTTTCTGCAATTAAATCATTGGATTATCTATAAAATTTGAGAAAATTATAGGACATATCGTTTTGATGCGAAAAATAGGTTTTACATTTTCTATTTAATAATCGATATTGTTAACAGCTGTTGAAACAAATCCGAGCTTAGTGAATTTTGTGACTGTCTGTGGGACTAGGACTTCATAAAACACATATTAAAATGCTAATCTAAGCGTTTTTTCTATCCATATGCAATAACAACAAATCAAATAGCTATAAAAATGTTTTTCAAAATATTATCACTCAATGTTAATAACATTTGATTTGAATGTTAAGATCTGAATATCCCATATGGCCATGTTAAACGACTTCTTTTTAGAGTTGGGCTTTTTAGTTCAATTTGATGAATAAGTTCAATCAGGTCATTCTGATCAGTTGGTCGGTTGTTTATGAACGATAAACGATGTAATAGATTATCTTTTAATATTTTGGGTTATACATACTTATACCTTGGTATATTGAAAATGAGAAAAAAGAGAAATTGGTTTTTTTGTTTTATGCTTAAGTAAACTTTAACATTGTTCAAAACTTAAAAATATTTGAAATTTAAGCATTGTTACATGTAAATAAAGAAGAAAATGACTCTAATCGCGGAACTCTAAGTATCTAAAATTCTTTTAAAGAAATTAGTGATTATCTGAGAAGTGAACGATTTACTTCATGATTGACTGAATAAGTTCATTCGCCCATCTTAATGACCCGTTCATTTGAACTTTTTCAGAACAAATCCACCCAACTCTACTTTAGTTAGTTTTGCAGCACTGGTTTAGTAATTTCGCTGTGTGCATGCACCAAAAAAGCCATACAGAAATTAGTAGAGTTGGGCTTTTTAGTTCAATTTGCTGACCAAGTTCAATCCTTCATTTTTCAGTCGTGAACTAAATCAGTCATTTCAGTTGGTCATTTGGTCAGTTGTTGCCATTTGGATTTGGATAGCCACCTTCCCAGTGGCGGAACACGGCCACAACCGATTGTTGTAACGCTTTTGAATGCATCGACGAATGTACTTTCGTAACCGATACTTTCTTCATATTTTGTACGTAGGTTGGTAATGGGGCGCCGTTTTGACTCACACTGTTCGGCCATCGAACATGCACGATTGTCTTTCGGCTTTTGCTATTCTGCTTTGGTTGCAACCGAGCATGTGTGTGTTTGTGTTTTGTTGCTTCACACACATGCAAATGCGTAAGTATTAGATGCAACAATTATTGCAAACACGGGTTGTTGTTTGTGCAATTTTTGTTCGTTTCTTTTCCGACATTGTTTTGTTTGTTTGTTTTGTCGCGTGCCACTTCTGTTTTACCGCGTGGCTGCAACACAGTGAAATTCAACAACTTTAAAAGGAAAGTAAATCTGAGTAAGCTTATTGATAATTAAATTGTTTTAAACATATAATACATATTTATATTTGATAGAAAGAAATGGACAACAATACCGACATCGCCCTTAAATCCCTGGAAGCCAGACAACGACAAGGACAACGGCAAGGAAAACGACAAGGAAAACGACAAGGAAATAGATTTAGCTAATTTGTTATTTTAATTTTTAATTTTTCTTATTTTTTATTTTTATTTTCAATTTTATTCATTTTTTTCTAATTTTGTATTAAATTTTTATTTTAATTTCAATTTTAATTCTTTAATTTATATATAATTTCTACATTTAATAAAAAATATTGTTTTGTTTTGAAAAATTAAAATCTTTTATTTTGGGGTGGGTTTACAATATGCATTACAATCCTATAGGCATGGTATACCAGCCAGTAAAGCATCTGCATTACGATCCTATACGCAACAATATACAGGACGGTAATGCAACACGAAAGAACTCACTCAATTATAATCGCATTACTTTCTCGATTACAAGTTCGCGGTTTTGAAGCTGGTCTTGCTTTACATCGGACAATCTCAATGAACAGTAATGCGAGTTGTGCTACGAGCTCGCAGCCGTACTGGCCACGACGTATGGTGGTTGTAATCAATTTTCGAACGCGAATTTCCGCCACTGGGTTGTTCTGGCAGCACTGCCAACATTTAACATTTCAGTAATAAATTTAACATTTCAGTATTAAATTTAACATTTCAGTAATTAAATTTAACATTTCAGTATTCAATTTAACATAAATGTTAAATGTATGTTAATATGAACCGATAAATTTTCGGTCCCATGTCATTTCTCTAGAATTTTCAAAAATCAATTTAAAATATTTGAAAAACGAAATTCGAAAAAGCAACAAAATCCAAAATTAGCTAAAATAATAAACTTTATTCTGAAATTGGTTTGGTGCAATTTGGCCCACGCGTTGCGAAGTTAGGAAAAACGTTCTGAAAAAAATCTTAAAATATTGAGAAAATTCCAACAAAAATTCTGGTAAAATTCCCAAAATTCTAGCTTGAAAATTTCGAATGCGCCACTTTTAGGTAGCGCGCTCCGTGAAAGGATCTCAAATTTTGAGCTCTTTCACCAGGCAAACAGAAATAGGCAGAAAGTTGCAGGTTAGAGTAGAGCAGAAAGCATTTTGCCTTGAGAGCAAGCGAGCGCGCCTGCACAAAACTGCAGCAGCGTTTTGTTTTTCGTCGGTTGTCATTCTCCAGCGTACATGTGAATTTTTAATGGCCGCCGCCTTACATGTGTGTGTGTAAGAAGAATTTGTAAGAAGAGAAAAGAGCACAGTAGTGTTAGACGGTTGGTTACGGTTTTCGTCCGGGTGGAACTCGCTGGCAGCAGCTAGCAAACAGCCTTTGGGGGGGTTCTTTGGACTCAGCTCCGCAACGCCTACTGTGTACAAACTTTAATCGAGTCCTAAATGCCTTGTTTAAAATTCAAACCAAAACCACCTGAAACTATAAAAATAATAACCACACCAAAAATCGAAAGAGAAGGACGAAAACTTTAAAGAAACAAGAAGAAACGAGCGTAAGGGAAACGAAAACAAAGAGGAGAGAACAAGAACGAAAAGGCATTTCTGCCAGTCTTGAAACAAATCTCGTTGAGCCAGCACGTACAAGTTGACCAATTTGTACCGTTTTCCAAAACAAACGGTTTTTATTGCTCAAAATAACATACAAAATTGTGAAACAAATCTCGTAAGTGCTGGAATAATTTCAACATAAAATCACGAATGTCGTGGAGATCTGAGACGCGGAGGGGCAAAAGTCATTCTGATCAGTTGCTTGCTTATGAATAATAAACGGATGTGGGAATAGTACAACTGTTTCCTTTTAGTGGAATGTGAAATGTGTTTTAAGTTTTTAATTTTAAATAGACGACAAATGCCAACTGGATTCCGGATTATCTCTTATACGGGTGTGCTACAGAAATCTCTTTCACCTGAATTTGACGTAAGTTTGTATGAAATTTACGTCAATTTTCAGGTGAAAGAGATTTCTGTAGCATGCCAGATTATGATTATGATTATGAATATGATTGACAGAAAATCATCATCCATCCAGTGCTAGTGTCTCGACAGCGGAACAAAATTGGTAAACATTTATTGTATTTCCTAAGAAATTTACTATTTTTAAAGAAATGAAACGATTTAGTTCATGAAAGACTGACTAAGTTCATTAGTTCATTTTAATAACCCGTTCATTTTAACTTTTTCAGAACAAATCCACCCAACTCTACTTTAGTTAGTTTTGCAGCACTGGTTTAGTAATTTCGCTGTGTGCATGCACCAAAAAAGCCATACAGAAATTAGTAATTTATAGAGGTTAGTACGATAAAGTAGAGAAAGTAGGCTGGCTCCGAGTGTTTTATATTTTTATAAGTGTGAAACTTTTATTTATATTAAATAAACAAAGTGAATTAAGCAATAAAAAGGCATATAAAAATTATAGCCTCAAAATTTTTTCCATGATTGAGAGAAAACGTACATGTGTATGTATATAAGTACATACACTTGAACGTCCTCGTTTCTTTTTCGCATTCAGCAAAACCAAATTGAAATCAATAAAAGTGAAATATGCAATAGTATTGAGGCCTTCTTCCGTGTTAATTTGTATAAGTAAAGTGAAAGATAAATGAAAATGCGCTGCATGAAATTAACAAAGAAATCCAAAAATGATTCACTCGAAATACAAAGAAATTTGTATGTGTATGTATGCATGTGTATATATACAGTACAGTACATAGATAGAGTGAGAGAAGAGCAGCAGCAGCAGCAAGCAACGTCAAGTGCCAGCAAACAAAATGGCGGCGGCCCACAGCGGAAAAACTCAATGCTGTTGACGTTGCCTTTGCTGGCTGATGCACGCTGTCTCTCTCACCTCTACTACACTCCTCTCCATAGTTGCAATTGAGTTTTTCGATTCGCTTTCAATGCAGCTTCTTTTTGATTTTTCCGTGTGTCCGCTGTTTTTTTTTTTATCGTCGAAACAGCCACACGCGTTCACACGCATACACTTGCACACAAACTACTTTGTGTGTGTGTGCGTGTGTGTATGTATTGCACTTTGTACAATGCTATGACGAAAGCAATTTGTAAAAAGAAAAACTGCAAGGTAAACTGGAAACAGGCCGGGTTATGTATCAGAGAAAACAAAGGCGGCTATAGCTTATAAAGAGGTCGTATGCTAATTCAAAGTAAATATTTAATTCGTACTAAGCCCACATCGGTTTCATAATGTGGGTGGTGCGTGATATTGGAAACAACGGCATAAGTTTTTTCTAGTGGGGTTTACTTAACGCTTGTGCACGACTCACTCGAATTGAGGTCAAAATCATCCACAACTGGGTCTCTTGGCGGCGTCGGGTTTTGGTCGGGTCGGGGTCGTCGACGTCTTTTTCGCTGCAACGCTTAGAGGGAGGCAATATGCGCACTCTTTGGGGTGGTTTTACATTTGGACACTTTGGGGGTGTTTAGAAGACATTAAGTTGCAGTCAGGCAGGAAACCGATACATACATACACTCAAATGTACATAAATTTTGTACATGTAATTACATACAAAAGTGTCTCAGGGCTGCACATCCTTTCTTCGATTTGTATGCACTTTTAAATTGAGTACTAAAAACACACACACATTTATAAAAACAATTGTATGTGTGTTAAAGCTTTTTTATTTTGAGGCAAAGTATTTAGCAAACAGTGAATTTTTTAGCAAGTTAATGTGACTCATGTGTGTTGAAAAGTATTTTTATTTATGCTAAGCTCGCTAATCAACAATACGACGCACCCATCTAGTACATTTTATTGGGGTCAAGAGACTTTAATTCGATGGCGCAGAACAACGCAAACAGCGGACCCAATAAAAGCTCTAGCAGAGGCCATAAACCTTCATACACAGGCAGATACAGACACACAGAGACGCACTCACACACACACATACAGGGGCAGGACACTGACACTGTCAAATTCGCGCGCTTGTGCGCAGCAGCAGCGTCTAGCAAAATGAGTACATTTATTTATACATAATACATAGACAGACATCTCAGACATACAGATGTGTTCATGTACATATGTGTGCGTGAGATACGTGAGCATCCACATCCCAGTCTGATTTCGTATATAGAGGAGTTCAATCTTTGGGAGCGAAGCGCGCGCAAACAAAGGAACTGGCCAACAAAGAACAAAAGCGAACAACGACCCAAGTGCGAGAGAGAAAGAAGGAGAGAGTTGCTGCCCCATCAATTTGTACACATACATATTAAATTGAATTGAAGTGCATTAAAGTGGTATTAATATTGATTGAGCACCTTGAGGTATTGCCGTATTTACATACCTATATAATAAGTGAGTGCGCTTTAGATGCGCAATATAATTTTGCCTACAAGACCGACGGCAACTCTATCGCGCAGCTTTACATAAACCCCACATACCTGCATACCATATGTATGTATGTATATATGTATGTACACGTACATTTCCCCAAGCTGAGTGAGAACGCAGTAGTCTTTTATGTGCATGTGTTTGTATATTTGTGTGACGCTCAATTGCGTTTCGTCGTGTGTGGGGGAAAAGTGAAATAAACTTGAAGGTGTTTCGCGAGGTTATTTTCATTAAAATTCCAGTTTTATACTTATGCCAGTTTCCCATTGCCGCTGACAGTCAAACAACCGTTAGCTCAACTAAACTTGAACGTGCACACATACATACATACATGTTTAAGTTGCTCTAAGCTGAGCTTTTTTTTTGAATTGAGTGTAAACCTCGGTTGCCATTTTATTAACAGCTGTTGAGAGACTCGATTACTCATTCTGCTATTGTTGTTGTTGTTATTGATGATATCAGTAAGAAACCAGAAATCACATTAAATTTAAATTTGAAGTTTAGAATTTAAGAATGTCTTTTCTTATACTCTCAATATTTCAAACACATACATTTTGTTTTTTTTTTATAAACGTTAATACTTAAAATTTGTGGGGCTTACACATATGCATTTGTATATCTGTATGCCTCACAGTTTTCATTTGCATATTTGTCAGGATCTCGTACGTATTATTTACACCTACATATATAATACTTTGTCTCGTCTAGATTTTTGTGTACATAGAATTTGAAATCTTTTACCCCCACTTAAACCCATCTTTAATTAGTTTTTCGCTACTTCTTCTTTCTCTATCTATTATCTACAGGATTCCTATAGGCGTACGGCAAGCATAACGGAGAACGGCAATATCCGATTAGACAGGAATCTATAAATCTATCTAGAAAATTACATAAACCGGAAAAGCGCACGCAGCCCACGCAGAGCAAGGAAGAAGCAGAAGAGACTAAGGACAAAGCAACCGAAAGGAAGCCCCAATTGAATACAGCTATACATATATACAGCTCAATATATCTACGAATTTGTTTGTGTGTCCTCTGTGTGCGTGTGTCTCTGTGTGTGTATACGAAATTTCTGTTTTTGTTTCGCGTGTGTAGTGTTGAGTAACGCCAGGAAAGTTGACTGATCAACAAAAGCACCGTAAACGTAAACAGAGAGCTTACCCGAAGAGATCCCAAGCGGAAATCAAAAGCATTCACGAACTTGCAAGTACACAGATCGTGAATAAGCTTGAGAAAAGAGGAGTAGGAGAAGAAGAACTTTTTTGCTCCCAAGTCGATAAAAGAAAGTTATCACCATTCCACTATCAACGTACAACGCCGCTCCCCTTTTGCACACTTACGACGATAGTCCGCAACGTTGGACTAACGGTACAAGCAACGGGCATCAGGCAGGCGTCATCATAGATCAGTTTCGGTGCGCCAAAACGATCACCATTGAGGGAGGCACCAGTACCGTTGACACGACGAGCATCGGCGGCGGCGTCAACGATTTACGACTGGTAATAACGGCCCAACAAAACGATATCATCGAGCGCAATTACGATCAATTGACCAATCGAGGCGGTGGAGGCGGAGGCGGCGGCGCCGTTCTAGGCGTCACCAGCAGTAGCGGCATCGTTAGCAGCAACAGCGGCAGTGGCAGTGGCAGTGGAGGTCAAACACCACCGACACCACAAGCAACGACAACAACGGCGTCGATTGGACAAAAGACCCTACTCAATACCAGTCCCAATCTATTACCGATAACAACAGCAACCGATACATTCAATAATCTCAAGAATTTGGTTAAAATCGACAAAGGCACAACACCCGCTTCAAATCATACCGGCAATTATCGTGCCAATAAATCTGGTGGTGGTTCCGATTCATCTTTGGGTGGTCGTAACGGCAATCGCGGATCAGTTGGATCGGTTGGAGGATCTGTTGGATCATCAGTAGGTGCAGGAGGTGCAGGAACAGTTGGTGGCCCAAGCGGACACTATTCCAGTGGCTATAATAAAAATTCCGTCAAAATTCGTCAACACGATTCGGAGCTAAGCCCAAGACCTCGACGATCTTACCAAAACGATTCGTCGTCGTCGCGTTACTATAACAAAAATAGTGACATTTTGGGTTCAAGCAGCAACAGCAACAACAACATCAACAACTTAGGCAGCGGCAGCAATCAGCAAACGCTTGGTAACAGCAACGCTGATAGCTCATCCTATAACGGAGTCCATCGTGGTAGCAATCGCAATAGCTATCACACCAACTCCGATGGCGGCAGCTATAATCGTAATATAAACTCAAATTCGGGCAGCAACTATCGCTCCCACAACAACAGCAGCAGCAACGGCAGCTCACGCTACGAGACGGTCAATGGCAATGGCAACAGTAGCGGACAACGTAGCGAACAACGTCACTACGGCAGCAATTCGTCGTCTGGAGGGAGCAATAGCATCAATATCAATAGCAACCCAAACAAATCAAACAACTACGCATCGCAACGTTCCGGGAATGATGGCAACATTGGTCATAGCTTGAGTGGTCGCTATCGCGACGATTATACCAGCAATAGGGACAACAACTATCGTGACAGGGATAGCTACGGTGACGATTCTCCAGCTCATCAGCGCTATAACAGCGGTGGCGGAGGCGCAGGCGGCGGCGGCGGCGGTAGCAGTGGCAGCCTAGAACGCAACGGGCACACTGGTGGACCCGGAGGAGGTGGCGGTGGCGGTAATCGCTATAATAATAATAGAAGCAACAACGATTCCCTTTCGCTGTCATCCTCGACAGGCAGAAACTCCGATGAGCGCTACGAACGTGGCCAAAACTTGAGGCATAATAATCAGGGGGCGTCCACAAATGTTTCTTTGAATCAGCAGCAGCAATCGCAGTTCAACCAACAACAACAACAACAGCAGCAGCAGCAACCAATTAAATCGGTGACACCACCACCAGTTGTATCATCATCATCATCATCGGGAGGAGGAGGAGGAGCAGCTCAACAACAACTACAGCAGATAACTGGACGCTGGATACCACCATCATTGCGTCCACAGCATGGACTCACCCAAAGCGAGAAGAATGATGCAGTGTTTCGACGTGTCCGTGGCATACTAAACAAATTGACACCGGAAAAGTTCCAGGAGCTGAGCGATGAATTGCTAAAACTTGATTTGAACTCGATTGTTATACTCAACGGTGTTATTCTTCTAATATTCGATAAAGCCTTGGACGAGCCAAAGTACTCGTCTATGTATGCACAGCTCTGTAAGCGTCTCTCCGAGGAAGCGCCATCATTTGAAAAGGATCCAAACAATTCGTGCACATTTCTGCGTCTGCTCATCGCCGTCTGTCGTGACAAGTTCAACAATCGTTTAAAGCGCGACGAGGCGAACGATAATCGTCCACCGCCAGAGAATGAGGCCGACGAGGAGGAGCGACGCCATTTGGCGAAACAGCGAATGCTGGGCAATGTCAAGTTCATTGGTGAGCTCAACAAGTTGGATATGCTGTCCAAGAATGTATTGCATGCGTGTATTATGGAGCTATTGGATAAGAAGACGAAACGTACGGCCAGTGCGCAGGAAATGTGCGAGGACATGGAATGCCTGGCTCAATTGCTCAAGACTTGCGGCAAGAATTTGGATTCAGAACAGGGCAAAGAGCTGATGAACCAGTACTTTGAGACGTTGGAACGTCGTTCAAAGTCAACTGAATATCCACCAAGGATACGCTTCATGCTAAAGGATGTCATCGAGCTCCGTCAGAATCACTGGATACCCCGCAAAGTTGGCGGCAGCTCCGATGGACCCGTCCCCATAAAGCAAATACGCTCGGACGACGACTCGATCATACGGACACCGTTCGCCAATCGCAATCGCGATATGCGCAACAATGATCGCGATGGCGACAGCTGGATGAATCGCTTCCATCTCAATCTGCAGACCGGCGGCTACAATGACATGTTCAGCGGTCTCAGTGTCACTGGATCATCACCAATTGTATCACCGTAAGTAAACTATTTGATTTTTCCTAGTATATTTATTAACATTTTAACTGAGATCGAGTATTGAGCGCGAGTAGAGGTGTCTCTCACTTTTAACTTGATTTTGAGACTGTAATCATAATAAATTGTTTGTCTGTTGTTCCCTTGACAGTTTCGCCACAAGCAACAGCAACCGGGATCGTGATCGTGAACGCGACAATCGCCAGTACAACAATCGGGATCGCAATCGTGATCAGGGCAACAACAGCGGCGGCAGCGGTGGCGGCGGTGGCAACTACAACAACAACAATCGCTACAACAAGCACAGCAATCAGAATGGCGGCGGCAATGTCGGCGGCAATCGCGATGATTCACGTGGCGGCGGCGGCGTTGGCGGCGGTTCGCATCGGAACAACAACAACGATCGCAACAACGATGGGCAGTACGGCGGAAATCAGCTACTTTTGGGCAGCAAAGAGTTGGCGCCGCGTTTTAAGCGCAATTTGATAACGACCAATCAAGATTCGGTCGAGAATTTACAAATGCGACCGGCGGCCAACTCATTGCTCTTCCGAGCAGCCAACCAAAATCAAAAATTCCCGGCCACACTGCCCATATCGACACCGCCCAGCGGCAATTCGTCGCAGCAGTCCAACTCGCAGCAGCTATCCAACTCGCATTATCCGCTACTGGGAACACCAACATCACATCTTATGACCAATCCAGCACGTCCGTCGTCCACACCATCGGCCGAGTACGGAGCTGAGAATCGCAATCTGCTCAACGCTCAGCAGCAGGCGGAGAAGAGTCTCAAGTCAACATCATCGTCGCCCAATTTTGGTTCAGCCGGACAGATGTCCGTGGAGAACAACAGCGACAGGAAGACATCAGTCAGTGAGACCAAGGAGCAGCAGGCCAGTTCCAAGAATGGCGCTGTCGAGCGACCCACAACACCCGCTGGCTCCGGATCGGGCGCTGGCTCTGCCTCTGGCTCAAGCAAACAACTGAAGAAGGACAAGGGACCCAGCAAGGAGGAGTTGACCAAGAAGGCAAATACCTATTTCAAGGAGAAATTCTATTATGATGAGCAAACTGAGGAGGAGACCCCGTCTGCCGAGGGTGAAACCACACCAGTTGAGGGTGAAGAAGGCGCAGCTCCTGATCAATTTACACAACTAGTTGAAGGTTTCATCGAGCTGAAGCTGCCGGAGAAGGCGTTGAAAGATGTGTGCCTCAATTTGTTGATGGAAGTGCTGGACCGTGTGAACGATGTTTACTTGGAACGCATCGTGCGTTTCCTGCAGACATTGCGCAAACAGTCCAACATCAAACCCAATGTCATTGTTGAAATCTTCAAGCAGCTGGTGAACAAGATGAACGAGCGTGAAGCTCTCAATCCACGGATCACGGCCCTAGTGGCAACTGTGCTGAGCAAATCGGTCTGTGAGCCAGCTCTGATTAAGTTGGCCGACATTGCCAACTACACAGACAATGGACAGCATTATCCATTGTTTTTGCTTGTGCTGCAGCAGCTCCATAAGACCATTGGCAAGGATGCACTGGAGGAGAAGTTCCGTGCTAGCAAAATAGATTTAATGAACAGTTTGCAGGAGGTGGATCGCAACAAGGAGCGCTTGGGTGAAATACTTGAAGATCGACAGCTGTCGTTCCTGTATCCATTGCTCAAAGTGCAGGCCGAGATGCTGAAGCAGCTGCAAAGCGATCCCAATCCAAATAATTTCTATAAATGGATCAAGTCCAATGTGGACAACAAGTACTATAAGGATCCGGGTTTCGTTCAAGCCCTAATGACCGTTGTGGTCAAGTACATCACCAAGGAGACGACCCTGGCCAACAACATGGATCCCAAGGAACATCCCGAAAAGTCGGTCACACAAAAGGAACAGGCAATGCTGGAAACCTACAGCCAAATGCTGCAGACCTTCCTCAGTCAAAACGAATTGCAATTGATGGCACTTTATGCCCTGCAACTTTTCTGCTACAATGAAAGTTTCCCCAAAGGTTTGTAAACTTTTTAAAATTCAACATTCAACTTTATTTTAATTATCTTATTTTTTTATTAGGCATGCTCTGTCGTTGGTTCAAATATTTGTACGATTCGGAAATAATCGAGGAGGAGGCATTCGTTCTATGGAAGGAGGAGATTTCCGACAAATATCCAGGCAAGGGATCAGCACTGTTCCAAGTGAACGCTTGGTTGACTTGGCTACAGGAAGCCGAATCTGAAGACGACGAGGATTAAATACCCAAAATGCATAACCACTATATATGTATATCACTTCTATATATTTATTCGCAAACAGCAAAATAACAAAAAAAATTTACAAAATGCAACAAAAAAAGAAAACAAAAAAAAATATACCTTAACAAAAAATAAGCTTATATAAAAAATAGAAAAAAATTCAACACATTAAAACATATAACAGATAAAAGTTGAAATCGCGGTTGCAAATGTTAGTCAAATTATAGTAGAAAAAGAGCTACAAGTTAATCCAAATTATTTGATATTCATTCAAGTTCAAGCAACAAATAATAATTAATCACCAATAAATAAATCGGCAATAGACGCAAACGTAATCAACAATTATGATATTTAAATCGACTAAAAATGAATAGAAATTGTAAAACCTTTCGAATTTCAGATGACATCCGACCGAAACTAAATGGAAATTAGTAAAAATGAAAATAAAACATACACAATTCTATTATGTACGATCTATATATTCTATATTATACATATATATTCATAACTTAGTGAATTTCATTCATTATAATTGAGCCTGAACTGATCTTTTAACCGAAATGTTCGTAGTATTTTTTTTTTAAATCAATTTTCTGTTTTGGCAACTTGCACAGCCCTCAATTCAAATATATTTATTAAGTAGTTCAAATCAATCAGATAAAAGTTCATATATATATTTAACGAAGAGAAAAGAGAACACCAGCTCCATAATCTAACCAAATCCGAGCTAAAATCGAATTCGTAACAAATCATAGCACTGAATGTATTTTAACTCAAAAAACAACGCCAACATCAAATATAGCCTTAATAAAATGAAAACAACACTGCGAACGGCGAACATTTGTGTTTACTTTCTCCAACTAGTGAAAGATACATTTGGAAATTGAACCAAATTTGGCGCCAAATGATTTTTGTTTAACAGCACTGCGTTGACTTTTGTACGGCAGCCCTGGTTAGTGTTTGACGATTTACAACACTGGCGAACCAAACAAAAATCGCATTTCATTGTAAATTTTAAAGTAGAGCATTTTGTTTGATTTTTATTTTATTTATACAAATGGAAAGCTGTGTAGTTTCAACACCACCACAAATGGATGCCGGCGATGCGGCCAAGGATCAGACTGCTGCTCTGCAACCCTTCACCTCGCATGTGGCGCATCTGGACACGGGCGTTGTGCAGTGCACGCTGCGCGTCCTCAAGATGAACGGCAGCACAATGCTCTTTCTGCACGGCAAGGAGACGAATCGCCTGGACGAACTCGCTGTGGCAATGCCGGCACGTCCGCCCAGCAAGGATGTGGTGGCCACCACGTTTATGGGCGACCACGGTCAAACGGATTCCCTAGTTATGGCCCAGAAGCTGAGTGCGCGCTATGGACGCCAGTTCTATGTCAGTATGAATCTGCAGTTGGATAACATAACACGGCCGGTCTTTGAAAAGGCGCTGGTCACCTACATGAAGGAGCATCTCCAGCAGTTTGTGTGAAGCTGCAGCTGTGTGTATTTATAATATGTATGTATATATTTATAATTGTGATTAAAGACAAACTAAACCCCTTAGTACAATGGATTTATTTTTGTATACCAATAACCAAAGCACTTATTTATATTTATTTTTGTGGCTCCTCCATCATACGCCGTGTGGGTCAACAGTTGGAGTTTATTTTGGTTCATTCGGACCCCACGGACAACACTTGGAGCAACTCACGATCCGACTCAACTCGACTCGACTTGACTCCACTCCACTCCATGCCAGCTCAGATCTCAATATTGCGGACAGTTCGATATGCGTCACAAGCACGAAACGTGCGCCAAATTCATTCTGTGTTCGCGTTTTTAAATGTTAACCAAAATTAAAAAAAATAATTCCCATTAATGTATTGAAATTCATTGGCTCGTGTAAGTTTCAATCTAAATCACAAAGTGTGTGTAATACAAGAAATATTGTTTGTGGTTGAGGTCACTCCACATAGGTGTGATTAACCCACACGTGTCCTCATACTTCTTGCTGATTAAAATCATGTCAATGGATGTCAATGTCAACATGACCTTCGGTCTGCCCTCTCCAAAAACCATTAAAAATTCTTTGATTGATAACTTCGGTGCGCGTGTGTGGACTGATTTTTCAGCTTGCAATTAGAAATGTGGATTGCATCAGTTTTATTGTCCCATTGTCACTTTATCTATTAAAGATTATTGACAAAAACTTGACGCATTTAGAATTTTTCAACTCTCAAATATCAAATTCTGACTTATGGAATTAGATAACAAATATTCAAAGTTTTCAAAAAAGAAGATCTTGTTGTTGACATTCATAAATAAAAAAAATTAGTGCAGAACTAAAAATTAAATTTAGTTTTAAAAACAGATGATTACACCTCAACAACATAATTTCATTTTTTAATAAATTCGTTATTTGGGATTCGGTGTAATAAAAAGTTTTATTTCGGTTACAGTTCCCAATTAAATCGGTTAATACCGGTTAACGGTTACGGTTATTGTTTTTTATTTTCTTTTTTACCATGAAGACAAAATAATGCGACTTGGTTTTTACCCAGATGTTTATGTCGGGTATTTTACCATGTTTACGGATTATATAACTCCCTTAAATTTATCAATTTCGGGAAATATATTTTTATTAATTCTTTTGTATTAAATTTATTTATTTTTTTTTTTATTAAGTTTTATTTTTTTAGCTTTTTATTTTAATAATAATAGTAATTTTAGTAAAATAAAGAAAGTTTTGTACATTCTGAATGATTATGAAAATATACATATGGGTATTTCCAGGATCGAGAAAGCGACATTTGTACGTCTTCAAATGAAAAAAAAAAAAATGGAGAAAATTGACATTTTCAAAAATGTTTTCTCACGTGTTTAATGGGTCTTATCAACACTATTTTTATTATAAAAGACAAGCTTTGAAGATCTGTCGTTTTCGAATTATTTATAGAAAACAATGCATTGCGATCGCGACGAGCAGAAGTCATGTTTGACTTGACAAATGCGAAAGTCTTTGAAATATGGCGAGTAATTTGGATGAAAATACTCTTAAACCATAACAAAATAATGTAGTTTTCCATTTTAGAAATAATTTTGATATGCTACTATCATTTTATTTATTTTCCACGTTTTATGAGTAATTTGTAACGTGACATCGCGAACGTGACAAGACTTCCACCTAGTTTTTCCAAGAGTTTGTTCATCAAATTTCATTCTATATATCGAAAACAGCTTTTAAAACTTGTTTTAAATTAAACTTTCAATATATTTCTAAGAATTAAAATGGTGTAACTTAAAATCACGGTCCATTTTGGAAGTCAATTTTTAAGAAAATGGGCAAAAATATGGAAAAAGTGAATTTAGTTCAATATAGAATCTATATCTTCATCCTATTGAATTTCTTCTAGCGTATATATTGCTAAAATAAATAACTTGAATACATTTTTGGAAGAAAATTTCACAAGATGTGAGTTTTTGATCAACTTTACGATTCTGGGCAAGGTGGACCTTTTTCTGGAAATGCCCATATGTTATAAGTTATTGTAATCAAAGTAAAAATCAAAATTACTTTATTTTTTCCAAGCCCAATTCTTACGATATTTTAAAGAAGTTGTGGGACTTTCGTTATTTCCGAACAGAACTTATGGAAATTTAGGCGTTACAATTTATGGCATAAATGCTTAATAATTTGTTGGCTCTAATAATAGTCCGTCTAGACGAGATATTGTCAGCAGTATCAGTATAAATGTGGCCCAAAATTACCTGCTGCTACTGACGAAAAGTCTGGAATGATATTTGATTTCTTTTTACTTTTTACCAACTCATTTCACATATTTATCATCAGTCTGTCTGATGTTTTGGCAGCGATAACGTTAAAGGTTTTTTTAGTCGGGCACTGAAATCAATGATGATGATGATGAACTTTGTCAAGTTACATGAGGGAGCTGCATGGGAAGTTTCATGTGATTGTGATGCGTTCCAGGGGTAGACGAGTGTTATATATGTATGTATACTCTATAATGCGTGCTTTGGACTTTGAACGTCTGCTCACAACAATAGATTGGAATATCAACAGTGCAATTAGCCATTGGAAGTTGCCGCTGAGCAAAACAAAGTTCGCTCCTATCAGCAAAATTTCGATTCGACGACGCGTCAACTCCCAGTGGGTTCCATAGTCTCGACAAGATAGCAATATTGAAGGAGAGTCCCCAACATTTCAACATCTTATCTCATTGCATCGTAAGCTGAGCCTTGATAAACCCCGAATCCGGATTTGGAACCCGATTCCGATTTCAAAAGCTGTTTTTAAGCGCACGCCTCAATATTAATATTTCTCATTCTCATTCCGTCGTATCACTTTCCAGCTGGCACCTTTGAAAGCCAGCTAGTCAGCCAGACCGGCAGCCGGGTCGATTAGCCCCTCAATGTTATCAGTTTCGAGTATGTTGTTAATTTGATAGAAATATTGAACATCATTATACGACAGTTTGGAATAACTGCTTCAATCCAGTTATTGTACTACATATATATTCGCCGTATCTCAGACCCAGTCTCAGTCTCAGTCCCAGGCATTTATGGCGCATTTGACGGGGGTTTGTTTGTGTTTTGTTTTAGCTGATCATATATTTTTGTTGTCTCACTCTATTTTGTTTTGTATTTAAAAAAATCACCTCTAAGAAAATTCTGTCGCTGCGTCTTATCTGAGAAGAATTGAGCTGCAGACAACAGGGAAGTTGGTCAAGGGGGACAACGGACGGATGAGCTCAATTTGATTTGAGTATTATGAGTTCTCGATGTGGATGTGGAAACCAAGAGACGCTTATCAACTGCAGCTCGCGCCATACAAAGTTCAGATTGACTTCAGGGGAATCAGCAAATCTGGATCGATCTGGATTTCATTCTTTTTGTCGCTTGTCGAGCTATAAATTAGCAATAAATTTTAGTGCAACGAATCCTTTGAAAGAACTTTAAAATTTTTTATATATGCGATAACAGATGACGGTTTTTCTTTGATTTGCATTATTTTAAATCCTTGAAGAATAATTGAAACACGAGTTCTTTTATAGGACAAGATTTGGAATAGAGAAATTTATTTTATAAAAAAAGCCTTAAGGGTTCTATAGAATTCCATATAATATGCTTGCATATAAGGTGCGAAACTGTACTTAAGATCTTTGTATCTTTGTTTTTTAAACATTAGTAAGAAGTTTAAAATAAGAGTCCTTTAGAAAATTGAGGAGGTGAGTGCTCATTTTGAGAATGAGCTCTTTTAGAGAACTAGACATTTTAAAGAAGTTCTTTTCTTAGGAACGAGATAGAGATATTTCCAAATTTGACATTAAATCTTGGTCTAAATATGTTTAAAATAATTATTAAACCCCTTACTCTAATACTTAATGCATCAGACTAGTTCTAATATGAAAAGAACTATTAATTAATGGATGTTAACAATTTTAAAGTCACTTTTTACTGTTAAAATGTGTCAAAATAAATCTTTTTCAACAAGAAAATATTGAAATCCGTTTATTTTTTTTTTATTATTAATATGATTGTGTACTATAAACATATTTTGCCTGATAGTCCAGAGGGCGATTCCCTAACCTGTCACTATCTGTGTGTGTTAATCTTAAAATAAATCATGAGGTTTTCGATCTCATGCAATTTTGCGCACTTTGATTGCACGAAGTGCACCTGCCGTAATCCGTATTCCGGTAATCAGATTATGTATGTACATACTCAGCCAGTCAGTCAGTCAGTGTGATAGGATGTGATAGGCGCCTCACCTAGAGCTTATCATAGGCGTTGATGTTGATGTCATTCTATTTCCGAGTAGCTATTTATGTAATGCAGGTGCCAAGAGACCCCCGTGGACAATCTAACCATTCCATTTCCAATGGTAAATGGGCTATCGTCGTGTATATATTGTGAATCACTTCCTATCGATATGGGGCCAGACTGCGAATAACTGTGTACAACTGATAACTGATAAGTTAACAGCCAAACAGGGGGAGAGATACCGTTACAAAGTCTCCCCCTGTTTTACCCTTTTGGCCTTCGGACTCAAAGTAAACACACACAGAGAGTTGACCATTGATAAGCTGGTAAAAAAAATAAAAACTCAGCGTCATCGTCATCATCATTGTCGCAGAATTTTGTTGGTCGGCAAAGATACGAAAGACATGTGGCAACAATGTTGACTTGACGATAACAGCAGCAGCAGCAACTGCGACGCTTTATCAAACGAGCGAGCGAGCGAGAGAGAGTGTGTGTGTGTGTGAGAGAGAGAGGTAGGTAGATTGAGACGTAACACGGTCACAGCTGGAGGGGAATTCACTCTGACTTGCCTTGTTGCCCTGTCTCGGGTACGAAGTGCAGTCCACACTCAACCGACTCGGGACTCGACGCAACGACGGCGACGGCGATAGCGATAGCTATTGGACCCCCCCAAGACCCAAGAGCTGCTGCTGTTGACTGAGTGCTTGAATACTCGAATATACTGTAAAATACTCGAATACTGCTCCGTGTTCAGCTGATCATTGTTCGCACTCATGCTATAAGCTTGCGGCTAGACCGATTTTCCACTTGTGCGTTTGCCGCTGATAGCAGCTCCCTTACCTGTTCACCCTACCGCCCTATCTCCCTCCCTCCCCATCTCCCTCTCTTCGTGTCTCCCACCCTCAGACAGACGCTGTTACACTCACGTACCGTGTGTGTGCTTCCAATCGCACCTCCCTCTCCCACTTCTCTCCTCTCTCATCATTCTCCTGCCTTTGAATGTTGTCATTTGGTTTCATTGTGATTTTTTGGTACGCAACTTCTCTTCCTTACCTTCCACCCCTCCCCTTCCTCACTCTCTCCTCCCTCTCTCCTC
Organism: Drosophila suboccidentalis; assembly: GCA_037043435.1. Lineage (NCBI taxonomy): Eukaryota > Metazoa > Arthropoda > Insecta > Diptera > Drosophilidae > Drosophila > Drosophila suboccidentalis. Next base: position 20,274 of record JBAMBK010001876.1, read on the forward strand.
TCTGCTCCCCCCTTCGGCCTGTCTGCGTGCGCAGCCTTCGTCGCCTGATAAGCGTACGGCGCAGTCTCGCGTTATCGCAACTAAACGTTTCAATTTCAATATTACACGAATGTCTGCATTCAAGCGATTCATTCGTCTGCCAATTGCAAAAGCGAACACTTCGCAACACCAAAATCAAAATAAAAGAATAAAATATTTCAAACACACACTATGGATATATTAGTACAAAAGCCAATCTTCTGCCCCAGCAGCGATTTCTACAAGTCGCCGCCTTGTGATTACTTTACGCCGTACAATACGCCGCCGTACATAACAACGCATCTAAATCCGGCAACTGGAAGTGGAAGTGGAAGTGGAACTGGAACTGGCAGCTGGCTGGGCGAGCAGATGCAGTACCTCAGATTTCCCACACCACCCACAACACCACCGAGGATTGTCGTTCCGATTCCCGTTGCCGTTCCCGTTCCCACTGCCACACAGACCGATTCCAGCTGCAGTTTACGCACACAGTCTGTTATCATGAAGTGCAGCAAGAGTTCCAGTTCCGGCTCCGGTTCACGCTCCCCAACGGAGTCCTGCAGCGAGCAGAGCAGCGGCAGCGAGTGTGATTTTATTTGCAACTGGCAAGATTGCGGCAGGTATGTGTTTAATTAACAGGGTATTTAAGGTTTAGCTTACGCTAGAATTTAGGTTTTCTGTTATCGGTTACGCTAAATCTGACCATATCGGCTTCGTAGCGGTTTTCGGTAATTTATCGTCATTATGACAGTCAGAATATATTAATATATAAATCAAAATTCTTTGACTTCAAACAAGATTTTTCTACTCAATGGCATTAATATTCAAATTAAATATAAAAATTTTAAATATGTTTTAAAAACTACGATTACACATAAACAACGAAATTTTATTTAATTATGCATGAATCGGTTCCTAAACGGTTATTTCGGCTTAAGGAATTTCAGTTTTTATATTTAGGTATAATTTAAAATATTTTGTTTCGGTTATGGTTACCTTTATCTATTTCAATCGGTTAAAATCGGTTAATCCCTGGTGCTTAAATTATCTTTTTTGTCAAACAATTAACTCATTTATTTCCTCTCCCATTGCAGAGTGTTTGAATCCTTGGAGGCACTTGCTCAACACGTCACATTGCGTCATGCGATCGCCTCGCTACTGGATGGACTCTATTATTGCCGCTGGGCGGGATGTCAGCGGAGTGAACGTGGCTTCAATGCCCGCTACAAGATGCTCGTCCATGTGCGCACCCATACCAAGGAGAAGCCGCATCGGTGCCATCTGTGTGAAAAGTCCTTTTCCCGGGCTGAAAATCTCAAGATTCACATACGCTCGCATTCGGGCGAGAAGCCGTACAAATGCCATTTCGAGGGCTGCCAGAAGGCCTACTCCAATTCATCGGATCGGTTCAAGCACACACGCACCCACTCCATGGAGAAGCCGTATATGTGCAAGGTGCCCGGCTGCCAGAAACGCTACACGGATCCTTCGTCCTTGCGCAAGCATGTGAAGACGTTTAAGCACAGCATTCAGCTAATTGCCAGCCAAAGCTCCACCTGTCTTCTGGATGCCACAGAACACTCTGCGTCCTACACTTGCCTGCCACTGACTGCACCCGTTTCCGTATCCGTGCCGGCGTCGTCTCCCAGTTCTCGGTGCTACGACAGCGACAACATGGCCAGTGACTATTCGCTGAGAGCCAAGCATCACAATGAGTACACGTCCTCGGACTACTGGCCACTACATCCGAGGGAGCACAGTTACCGTTATCTGCATAGCGAGGACTTTGCCATGGACATGGATCTGGACACGCCCACACCGCTTGATCTGCGCATCCACAGAAGTTGAACCACAAGTCAATCGCTGCTGCCGTCGGGGCGTTCCTCTCTAGTCATCATCTCTTGTCATTAGTGTTAGGGTATCGTTTAGTTGTCAATTAAGACTGTACAATTCGCTTTATAAAACAACATTTAAAATAATTTAAATTAAATGATGAAAATATAATTATTATTGTTGATCAATTTGAATTAATATCTCTATTTTATCACTCCGTACCACTAATAAAGTTCTCAATATCTTTAAATTGTTTCTTATCTTTAACTTTGGCGCGCTTTGCATTTTAAAATTTTGACGCCAATTCAATGGTTTTTCCAGTGTTGCGCAAGTGCTATGCAGCAATCGATTTACGATAAGTCTACTTACACTGCTATGTTAACATTAACATTAACGTTGCATACTTTTCGGCATATGCAATACCAAGTATCGAATGTTTAAAGTCTAATGTGTATATAAAAATGCTGCATTCTTTCAGGCACCCGCAGTAAAAAATACTCTAATTTTTCCCCAATTAAAATTAAAAATTAAATAAAAACAATTTAAAAAAAACGAGAAAATCCAAAATTTTGTAAATTAATTAAGTTCAATCTAAAATTGGTTTGGTGCCGTTCGCTCTCCGCGTGGCGAAGCTAGTAAAAAATCCAAAAAGTCAGAAAATTGTAAATTCGAGAAAAGTCCAACAAAAATGCTGGTAAAAGTTTCAAAATTCTAGAATTTGAAGCAGCTTCAAAATTGAAAAGTTCATTTTGCGGTCGAAAAAAACATGTCACAAAATGACATTTTTTGGGCACGTTTACAAAAACAGACAATAGCTGGCGCCACAGAAAACAAGAAATTCCAACATGGTTGTAAAACTCATAGGTGGCGTATTTACGTTTTACAAAACAGAAAAAAGGTGGCGCCAGAGAAATCAGAAAAAGTATATTTTTCTAGCACAGTTTAGGAGTGTGCGGCGGTAATGTTTGAGCAATGTCATCCTCCCTAATCTGAACTGATGAAAAAATGAGCCAATTCGAAAAAATAAGTGCCATGCGCCAACAGGACAAAAAAGAGCCAGTTTTGGCGCAAAAACGCCAATTGTGGAAACCGTGCTGACTCCTTAAGAAACTCTTTTAATTTTTCCCAACAAAGCAAGAAATTAATTGCCACTGTATGACGTTTTTATTTAAGCAATAAATCATGAAAAACAAACAAATTGTGAGTATAATATTTACGATATTCACAAAGCATGAAATGTAGGATTGCATTACGTGCTAATTGAAGTTCAATAGCAGCCAATTTGCATATGAGACTTGCATTCATTCATTCAACTCGATTTTTATTGAAAAGCAAAAGTTCTTTGCGTCATCGAGTTGTGCAGCACCTGATGCGGGTGCAACACAAAAAAAATAATGAACTCCAAGCGAATAATATGTTACAAGGTAATTCGCGCACGCGTGCTCATCCACCCGCAGGTAAGTGAAGTACGAGTAATTTTTGTTTAAGTGATATTCGTTTCGTCGGTTTCACTACTGCTGATAAGCCAACTTTGTCCGCTCTATACCCGCCACCTGACCCTTTTTAACATGCCACAATTGTAATGCCCATTAAGGTGTTTTTTTTGTCGATTCGCTCTACACCAAGAACCGAGCTGTAAACACAAATTACTCATACGTTTTCCACGAATGCCATAAGTAAGATTAATAAATTTTCTCTGCCGACGACGACGTTGACTTAAACATCGACACTCGATGCTCGGCTTGGTGGTCGATTGGGTTTTAGTCTGAAACGCAGGCAGCAGGCGACAACACGAGCCAATTGACTATTCGAAATGCAATTGAATTTTAAAACTTACCTTATCTGTTTGTGGCTGCTGTGGGGCCAAGTCTTGGGTCAGGACATTGAGCCAGAGTTCCCTGAGGATTTTCCAGCAAGCACAACTGAAGCTGCAGAGACAGAACCAGCAACAGAGTTGCCCATGACGACAACAACAACAGAGGCTGACACGGAGTTGCCCACAACAACAGTAGCAACAACAAGTACAGAAGAAGCAACAACAACCACAACAGAAGAAGCAACAACAACAACCACAACAGAAGCAACAACAACAACCACAACAGAGGAAGAACCAACAACAACAACAACAACAGAACGATCGCCAGCAACAACAAGAAGATCACCGACAACAACAACAACAACAACCACAACGGATTTACCACCCATCATTACCACAGAACAGCCTTTATATTATCCGACCTTTGCACCGCCCACAAGGCCATCCCACTTTACGCCCGCTTATCACTGGCTCTGGGATCTGTATGAGGATAGTGATGAGCAGCGTTGTTATCTGAAGGATCAAGTGGAGCGCATTCGCCATTTTCGCTGGAATTGTGGATGTGAGTAAAACACTCTGGAATTTCAATCATCATATTATTATTGAAAATATTTCAATCTTTCAGTTACCAGCTCATTGCCAATAATCAGCTGTTATCGCTGCTGTTACTATGGAAATAGCAAATTCGCAGGTTGCAGCAAATTGCACAGCGGACGCTGTAATGCTCAGAGCAGCAACTGGGGGATATAAAATTTAAATGGGTATTTCCCACAAATAATAAAAGCCGAAATATCTATTAGTATTTCGAGGTGTGTTTCACGAGCTTTAAGGAATGAGCTATGAATGTATACATATTGTTTTTATAACTTTTCTATTTGATTTTCTAGCTCAATATCGCAGCAAAAATAACATTAAAGCACATTATAAAGATTTTAAATAATGCGATATTTTTGTTATACTACTAGAAGTCTAGTTAAGTCTAAAACTTTCAATAAAAATTATTATGAAAGCTTATTAAAATCCATGTCTGCATTCCTTTTCGGAAAAGATGTTTTGTACCTTAAAATAAAATATTATTAAATTATTCTAAAGCACATTCAAGTACTTATTTTGCAACTTCCAACTAGTTTATCCAATATTAAAGCTTTTTAAAGCTCATGAAAACTCACTGAAACACATATTTGGAGTTAGTTTAAACAGATTTATTTCAAATTAACGAATCTCACATGCATTGTAAACGGTTGTCAGTATCAATTCAAGTTGTAAACGTTGCCCAGATTGAGGAAGCAATCCTTCAGATGCTGCTGACACTCGCAGAAATCGGGGAAGGGAGGTGCCAACACCTCGTACATGATCCGCAGCAGATCGACAAACTTGTTGAGTGCCTTCGAGTACTCGCCAGTGTCGTAGAGTCGCTTGGCCGTGCGTGTCATCATTTCCGTATCCTGCATGACCTTGAGACCCTTTAGAATGTTGGTCATCTCGCCGCAGGTGACGCACTTGATCATAAAATCATTGCAGGTGGGCGGCACTTCAATGATTGCCGCACAATTGTTGGGCGCCTCGCACCTGAAGCGTATAATGTCCCTGGGCAGCTGATCGAACAGGGGCCAGTTCTCCAGGCAGGCATCGCAGTTGCACTCGAACCAATAGAGATCCTTCAGTCTGGCCAGACGATCCTCCCGCTTGTCCTGCGTGTAGATCGGTCCGTAATTCTCATTGATCGGCAGTCCAGCTTCAATGGGCCGCACGCTATTAATGTGAATGGTGGTGCCACGGAAGTATCTGACCACACCCGGATCACAAGAGTGATTGAAGAGCGCCAGAGTCGGGTAGATGGCACCACCAATGAAGATGGACTTCTCCCGTCCCTCGGCTCTGAACTTGTGCAGCTCGGCCACCTCGTGCGTGTTGAACTGAATGAACTGCAGACTGCGCAGCAGCAACGAGCTGATAACTCGCACCTGCTCCACCTGTGGCTCACTGCCAAAGTAGCCCGCCGACTCCAGACAGCGGGTCAGAAAGCGCGCCATCAGCACGTACTGAAAGAAATTCGAGGGCGAACGCTCCTTCTGATGACGTTCCAAGTGTGCCACACGGCGGAAGTCATCCTTGGGCAGACTACAATTTAAAAGAAATAATTGTTTAGCACTTTTGAATATTTTAAAATGTATCAGGTATAGGGATTTAGATAATAATTAATTCATAATCGCCTATTTGCATCTCGCTGTTATCTGAACACAGCAGCTCGACTGTAACGAACATAACATACGTATATGAGTATTTCCAGGATCGCGAACGCGACATTTGTACGTCTTTAAATGAAAAAAAAATTGGCAAAAGTTGGCTCAATGCATTATTATCAACACTAATTTTATTATAAAAGACAAGCTTTGAAGACTTGTCGTTTTCGAATTATTTGTAGACAACAATGCATCGCGAACGCGACAAAAATGGAAGTCATGTTTGACTTCATGTTGACAAATGCGAATGTCTGCGAAATGTGGCGAGTAATTTGGAAGAAAATACTCTTAATACCATAATAAAATAATGCAGTTTACCATTTTAGAAATAATTTTGATATGTTACTATCATTTTATTTATTTTTCACGTTTTATTAGTAATTTGTAACGCGACATCGCGAACGTGACAAGATTTCCACCTAGTTTTTCCAAGAGTTTGTTCATCAAATTTCATTCTATATATCGGAAACAGCTTTTAAAACTTGTTTTTAATTAAACTTTAAATATAATTCTATGTATTAAAGTGGTTTATGCTACAATCCTACTATCTAACTTAGTGTAATCGTCAGAATGCAAACGGTCCATTTTAGAATTTGAATTTTGAGAAAATAGGCAAAAATATAGAAATAGTGAATTTATTCCAATATAGAATTTATATGTTCATCCTATTGAGTTTCTTTTAGCGTATATTATTTAAATAAATAACTTGAATACATTTTTGGAAGAAAATTTCACAAGATGTGAGTTATTGACCAATTTTACGTTTTTGGGCGAGGTGGACCTTTTTCTGGAAATGCCCATATACTATAACATACTCTGTAAGTAAACATAAGAACAACATAGGCTAAACATAGAAGAGTAGAACATTCTGCATTTGGCAATTGAAATAGTACTGGAATAAATACATAGTGGCTACATTTTTGTGTATTAGTTATTTTAAATTTTAGTTTGACAAAAATTGTTTTATTTTTAAATTTGATATGAATTTTAAAAGTTTTTCCCTATGATATTTAAGTTTATAAATTGTAAATTCTTTTTACAATTTTGTTGTTTGAGTAGACTCACCTCAAAAGCTGCTCCAATGTCAGCTCCTCGTCAATAGTTGGCTTCAATTGCAGAAAGTAGTCCAATGGTTTGCTGGCAATTATGCGAAGCGCCATGTGGTTGTTGATGGAGGCACCTGAGCGCCAAATGACCGGCAAGATGCCACATTCAAATTTGTGGTACTTGGCGGCAGCACGCTGCTGACACTGCTCCGAGCAGTAGACGATATCGGAGCAGCCTGGACAGGCCACTGGGACCACAGTTCTGAAATAATAAGTGGTATAATAAAATAATAAAATATAGTAATCAAAATGGTAAAAAAAAAACAGATGACGGGTTAATACAGTCGTCGGATAAAGTATTTTGACAAAACTAAAGTTAAATCTTCGCGTAATTTGAACTTACTTTATGTTAAGTTTGGCATCAATGGAAAGGTCATTAAAATTCCGTTTGAATAATACAAAACTTTCCTTAATTGAAAATTTTGAATTTTTGTAAAAGTCTACTGTTTTGGCTTTTTTGCTTACTTTTCATACAAAAAGTGGCTTATTGGAAATTTTCAAAAAATTATAAAAAATACCAGCGAAGAGATTTTTCAGAAGAAGAAGAATTTTTTTGCATCAAAATATTTTTTGTAAAAAATCGAGGAAAAAAGCCAAAACAGTAGACTTTTACAAAAATTAAAATTTTCAATGGGTACTTAATGGGTTAAGGAAAGTTTTGTATAATTCAAACGGAATTTTAATGACCTTTCCATTGATGCCAAACTTAACCTAAAGTAAGTTCAAATTACGCGAAGATTTAACTTTAGTTTTGTCAAAATACTTTATCCGACGACTGTATATGGTTATTATTACATGTATTAAATAATATAGATGTATGCATCTATTTAAATTGAACTGAATATTCGACTACTCATAGCAAATAACACACTGTTAAATTTGTCTAACATGATTAGGAATCTGGATAACATGGCTAATTGTAGGAATTGCATTTACATTGTAAATTCAACAAGCTGTTCTCAATTTAGTCGCTCTTTAACTTAACATGCTGTCTAATTAAAACTACTTACCGCACAAAGCAGTACTCGCAATGGGTCTGAGCGAATTTCTCGAGCAGCACAGCGACATAGGGACGCTCGACGAGCAGCTCCTGGCCCACCTGGACATCGGCAGAGGCGCGAGCGAAGCGTCCCTCCTGGGCATTCTGATCGATGCGTACCAACGAGCTGACAAATTCCTTCTCATCCGGCAATGTTTCAGCTTGATCCATTACCAAGGCATTGGCATTTTTGAGCTTCTGCTGCCTGGCGGCTTGTTTGGCGGTGCGAGGATCTTGTTCCAGCATTTTAATCATAGTCATGGCATCCAAATGCAGCTTAGAGCGTCTGTCAGCGGGTAGCGTAGAATCATCCATAGCCGTGATGCATTTTCTTCAAATTAAAATTAAATAATTAATAGATTTTTAATGGAACAGTGAGTGTCCACTCACTTGAAGGCGCTGATCGTGTGGGGATAGTCCTTTAGGGCCATGTAGCAGCGAGCCTGTCGCTCGTACAGCTTGTAGATGAGATCCTTGGGATAGTCCAGCTCGAGGGCGCGTCGGATGTCCACAAGGCACTCGCTGTGCTTCTCCATGTGATACAACGTAGCCGAGCGATTGGCCAGGGCAATGGAACGCTCTAGAGCTGAAATACAATAGGTAATCTTGATATATGAATGAATTACCGATTGGGAAACTGCACCGAAAAAAAATCCGGGATTCCGGAATGGTATCAATCCGATGCATAGTGAGAAGTTCGGTAATTGTGGAGCTTCTTAAACCAAATACGAAATACATGTTTCAAGTACGATTTTTCAATTCTTTCTCCGCAAATATTTTGATTATAAGATTTTTTTCAGTGAATATCAAATTTCTTGACATGTTTTGACTATTTTAATGCAGAGTGTTTGCTTAATTTAATAATGTTTAATTCATTTTAACAATAATAATTATAAATTATTTAATTTGATAATGATATTTAAATAGATTTTATTTTTTTCTCAGTGTACTTACTCTTCTCACTGGGCAGCGACACATAGCTTCTGCTGTAGAGCAACATTGCCTCCAGCCATTTCTTCTGCTTGAAGGCAGCCGTGGCGCGTTCCTTCAGCTCCGCGGCGACTGTTGCGCTCTTTCCCTTGAACTCACGTTGCACCTGAAGTTCCGCATCCCCCGAGCGCACCCAGTTCAGCTGATCCACATATGCCACGCGCTCGTCGTCGTTGCCACATCCGGACAATTTGGCAATATCCGACTCGCAATTGGCACCGCCCGCTTCCCTCAGCTTCAGATAGTATTCGGCAAAGAAGCCCTTTTGCTGGCTAAGTGGCATTTTCATGACGTTAACTCAATTTATAAGCTTTTTATTGATAAATCTTATAAAAATCTCAAATTATGCAAGTAGTGAAAAATTGAGTTCTTTTGTCTATGAATACTGCAGCCGCACTGAACAGTCGGATATATATTCGGATATACAACGTGTGGTATCCAGACAACTTTCGGGCCTTTTATTTTTAGATCGAAAAAAGTCGTGCTATTCAGAGCACCAGAGAAAGCCAAACGATTGAGAGATCGGGAGAGCAAGTCTGACACATTAGATGCTGCATTTGTTTACAAACAACTTTTCGAAATGCGCTCTCTTTCTTCTCTCTGTTTCCCACACAACCCTATCGGAACATTCGGTACAACGAACACAATTTATACAGTTGTTCATACATGAGTGCAAGGGAACATGAAAAGACCGTTAACTTAATTATAAATTATACTAAATTTAGCTGCCAAATAAATGTCAATAATATGGGTAGTCTCACTCCCTAAATGATGTCAGTTATTTGCCGCACTCGGCCCATTCGCCTCTTTAGCTCAGTGGCAGAGCACTGGTCTTGTAAACCAGGGGTCGTGAGTTCAATCCTCACAGGAGGCAGTTCTTCTTAATCTCGCGTGTTTAAATTATAATCGGTGAGATTTATTTTATGTAATGAAATATTTTTATTTTGCTATTTAGAAATTCACGAATGCAATTTACGGAAATTCCAGATGCGTCACTATCTGCGACAATGTTGTTGGTGCGATAATGATAATACGAGCAAGTGATTACATTTACTAAGCTCAAAAAGAAATACATTAAATAAAATTTTAATTGTCGAATTAATATTGCATGAAGAATGTTTTGTTCGTTTAAATTTTATTGTTAGAATTTTTGTATTTAATATATGTATAAAAAAGAAAATGTTGTGTGTTAATGTAAGTGATCGATAAAAGCTTTCAAAATTATTAACATTCTGAACAATATTCATATTTTTTTGCATTAAAATCTGACAGTTTCTGATCAAAATCAATTAGTAAGGCAATAGTGATCTGCTACTAATAAAAAAAAAAATTTGTAATTTATGGGAACAAAACAAATATATATAATTCGTTTTTCAGCATTTTATGGGATAAAAAATTGAAATATTTGCAAAAATGTACAATTAGTAAATGGGTTAATTAAAAATATTAAAAAGTTTGTTGTTTAGATTGCCTCCTGTGAGGATTGAACTCACGACCCCTGGTTTACAAGACCAGTGCTCTGCCACTGAGCTAAAGAGGCTTGAGCAACGCGCTTCGCTAAAACTGGTTATAAATTCTGTACGCTCTGCGGCTGTTGGTCGCTTGCTGACTTGCTTTCACAGTTCGGGGGCTGTTTGAACAGTTGGCAACGCGTAGAGGACGCAGCTCAATTAGGGCGTAAGTCAATATGAATACGTGTTAATGCTATCTGCGATTAATGCCAGATATTATCTAGCATCAGCACTTGCTTTGAAAATGGAACAAACAGCTGCCAAGTTGGCTGAAAGGTTGTCTCTGTTGCCTACCTAATTTGTTTTATTTGACTGATGAAGACCTACGAATATGTTTTCTTGCTTACAAGTGGCAATTTGTTATGGTAAATTGAAGAAACAAAAGACGCAGCTCCGGGTGAGTATCTGTATCTGTATCTGTGGCGTGGGAAGGAAAAATGTTGCTTGCAGCGAATCATTGTCATTGGAGCTGCAACTTGTACTCGTATGTATCTTAAAATTTGTAGATTTCAGTGATAAGAAAAGCGAAACTTTTGCTCTAATGCTTAATTCAAGCCAAAGAGTTTACAGTATCTTAAATTTATTTTTTAGAAATTAGCAGAGATTTAAATATTAACTTTGCGAAAAAGAAAAGCTGATTATTATTTATATTATAACATAAAGATGCTAAAAACGTTTTTGAACATATGAAACAGAGAACGTGTTAGATTAAATATTCAAGATCTTTTTCTCCAGCTAAGATAGCATGACTGTACCTTTTGCTTGATGTAAATGCTCATATGTATATGTATATATGTGTTTAAAGGAGTATATATATGGGTATTATTATGCATTATGTGCATATCAAATTACCCAACGACAGCCCTTTCAAAGTCCTATTGAAACTGAATGCGTTATGCAAATTTTGCATTACACATAAAAGGAGAAATGCGTAAATTACAGTGTCAACATTACAACGCCCACTTTCCCTTTTTGGATTTTATTTTTGGGGTGGTGTACCGCTGTGAAAATGCATTATGCACAATGAGACGGGAAACCGAAACCGAATACTCACCTCAAGCAAAGGCTAAACCTTAGTCCGAGGACCCGAGGGCGCAACGGTTTACGGTGTATGGTAATTTCGTAAGCTGTTGAATCCCCTCCTGCTATTGACTTTGGCCGCGTAACCCTTTTGGCAGTGTTGGAAAACACTTGCAGGCAGGAGGGTGCAGTGTGCAGTGGCTGTCAGTCCAACAAAACTGGACAACATGTCAAAAGCATCTCAACTTCATCAATCAACAAAAAGGGGGTACCAAAAATGTTGTAAGCGGCAAATAAACGATGCTTACAACAAGCAACAAAGAAATCCGACAGCTGCCACTTGCAGTACAGTGCCACTCAAAAGGATGCGCCCTTTTACAATATGTAATCAGTGTTACAACTTCCATTGAACATGAACATTATCAATAAAGCTGCTACTGCTGCTGTCAATGGGTATCAACCGATCCATTTGGCAACTCTCTTTATGAGCTGTCATTCAGGCGCAAAATATTTATCACTCTCAGCAGTTGCAGTTGCAGTTGTCCTGATCCTGAGTCCTGATCCACCCCTAATTGTCATACATTGTGAGAAGGAGACCAGGCTAGAAATGTGATTGTGAATGTGAATGCATTTTGAATCGCAGTCGTTGTGTAATATCTCATTCACTGACCCTTCGACTCGGACGTCTCTTGTTTTTATATGCAAATTCATGTGGAATAAATGCTTACCTACCCACTGATAAATCCCTGATATGCCCTGCCAACTACTACTTATAACCATTAATTTGTGCACTCAAGAGCCGTCAGTTAATTACAGTTTATTTCAATTCATTTCATTTGGTTTTGTTTCGTTTTTATACCTTTTGGATTCTCGATTGTGCAAAAATTTCATTAAACTTCCGTTGCAAACTTGAAACAACAAAAACACTCAACAATTTGTTGTTGTTGTTGTTGTTGCTGTTGTGCAATATGCAATGTACTTCCGGCATTCTGTGTTTAAAAGTGCACTCCATTGTTGCTGTATGTTGTTGCAACGATTCATGTCAACTTGAAGCGCACTCACACGAGCACTCATTTCATTCACGAACAATAACCAAAGCCCAGACAAAAAGAGACACAGAGAGGCAGAAAGAAAAATAGACAACAGACAACGCAATTAATGGCATAAACTAAATAAACGAAATGTTTCTATAAGCCCAGTTAGCAGCTTCCTGCCACCTTCCCTGCCCGACTTGCAACACACGTAATTGAAACATATTTCATCATTTACCCACCAAATTGTAAATAGCCATTTTTGTGGGTGGCTCTTGACATTTAAACCATAAATAATTTATAACAATTTGCAATTCTATTGTCCAACTGTGTTACGAAAATATAAAACTGACTCTTGGCCATTTTCAGAGCCATTTTATGGCTCTTGTGCCTATTTGTATCATATTGTTGTCATCTCTGAAAATGTCTTTTTAAGCGGCTAAAACGAGTTTCGTTGACCAAGTTTTTCCCTGGTTGCCCCCTGAGCAAACGCGATGCAAATTTAATTGCGCTTCTTAATTAATTTTCAACAATCATTTAAATAAATTTCAGTTCAAGTTTATTGCGGTGTTGACAACGTTTTCCAAAGCTAATTGATTTCCATCGTTACAATGACATTGAAATCGGCCCAAATCCAACACAATCGCAAGCCAATTCGATTGATTATATATCAATAAGCGATTAAGAGAAATCTGCATTTGATCTTTTTTTATTTTATTTTAAAGCTTAGCCCTGAGTTGGAAACCGGCTTCAAATTAATAAAGTTGACAACAAAATAAACAATAAGTCAATCAGTTTTAGTATTGGGGTTTGTTGTATTGAACGCAGATTCATTTTATTATTTTTGACAATTATATATGGGCATTTCCAGGATCGCGAACTCGACATTCGTACGACTTTAAATGAAAAAAAAAATGACAAAAATTGACATTTTCAAAAATGTTTTCTCACGTGTTTAATGCATTTTATCAACTCTATTTTTATGATAAAAGACAATCTTTGAAGACTTGTCGTTTTTTAATTATTAATAGAAAACAATGCATAGCGAACGCGACGAAAAATGGAAGTCATTTTTGACTTCATCTTGAAAAATGCGAAACTCTGCGAAATGTGGCGAGTAATTTGGAAGAAAATACTCTTAAACCATAATAAAATAATGTAGTTTTCCATTTTAGAAATAATTTTGATATGTAACTACCGTTTTAAATATTTTACAAGTTTTATTAGTAATTTGTAACGTGACATCGCGAGAACGTGACAAGATTTCCACCTAGTTTTTCCAAGAGTTTGTTCATCAAATTTTATTCTATATTCCGATATATAGCTCTTAGAACTTGTTTTAAATTAAACTTTCAATATATTTCTATATATTAAAATGGTTTATGTTACAATCTTACTCCCTGACTTAGTGTAATCGTTAAAATACAAACGGTCCATTTTGAAAATCAATTTTTAAGAAAATTGGCAAAAATATGGAAAAAGTGAATTTATTCCAATGTAGAATCTACATGTTCATCCTATTGATTTTTTCTAGCGTATATTGATAAAATAAATAACTTGAATACATTTTTGGAAGAAAATTTCACAAGATGTGAGTTTTTGATCAATTTTACATTTTTCGTCGTGGTGGACCTTTTTCTGGAAATGCCCATATTTAAGTTATTAATCTATAATTATATCTAAAGAAAGATGAACAATCTATAAAAATAAAACTCTATGTCCCGACTGACTGACATATTAACTTCTAGGCCAAACCGTTAAAGCTAGAAAGCTGAAATTTTCCCACAACATAGCTGAGACAATTTTTTTGCAATAAGACGGCGTTTTGCGAAATTCATCCTGTAAGTGAGTCAAGATTCGGGGTCAAAGTTCAGGGAATTGCTTAGTATGGAAAACTTTTTTGTTTCTTAAGATATCCCAACCAAACTCACAGTTTGTTTGTTTGGGACCAAATTTGGTCAAATTCGGATTACTATATCATATAACTTCCATAGGAACAATCGGATACTAATTAACCTTAAGTAAAAAAAATGTTTATTTCTTAACATATCTCAGTAATAGTATTATTTATAAAAGAAAAGAAAGAAATACATTTTATTTGCTTAGTTCATTTCCATTCTTATTTCCTCACAGATTCGAAAAATAATTCAATTTAACTGCTCGATTGCCCCTTGAGAAAATCTGTTTTCAAATAATTTAATAAAAGATTCCTGACTGCAGTTTTTCCGTAGCGCCACATGTGTTCCGGCCGTAAAGATTAAAGTTTAAAAGGCAACGCGGCGGGACATAAGGAGAAAATTTGGGATTGGGAAATTGGGAATTGGAAGTCAACAAATGCATCAATTGAATTTCCATTAACGCAATGCATGGAACTCTTTTGCCATTGGAATCAGAAACAAATTAATTAAGTGCACCGAAGTACAAAAAAAAAGAGTGAAAAGAAAAGTTAAACAACAAAGCAACAACAACAATGGAAAGTGCTCTCTCGACTGCGTCTGGCATTGTACGGTATGGACTCTCAAGTGGAAAACAAAAGCTAATGCCAGACGGGCGCGTTTTCCACGCAATCCAAAAGGGGGTTGAGTATGCGCAACAACAACAACAACAGCAACAACAACAACAATTACGTTTCGAGTGGTGGCGTCGGCGTCGGCGGCGACAGCTGCAAAAGGGAAATGGAAAATTGGGAGAACTGGGAAATTGTGAGTGAGTGGCGCGTGCGCAGCTTACACAGGACGCAGGACACAGCGCAGGACATGAACGCATCTCTCTGAAATTTAACATCTAATACAGTTACAACCGGAGAACGAGATTGATGAGTCCGTCGTCGGTCGCTGCAACTGCCACTGACAGGCCGTGACGAATTGCCTGACGACTGACGACTGACAAACACGTCCTTTTTTTATGCAAAGGATAATGTGCGCATTGATGAAATGCCTCTGCGCCTGTCAGCGCGCATTAAAACTCATTTTTTTCCTTTTATTTTTTTTTTGGTTTTTTGTCCCCATTTGAGCTCAGGCAATTTTACACTAAATCAGCCAATTTCTCACCCAATTCCTCCTTTGTTCGCCGCATCCTTCAATTCGTTGGCATTTTCGGGGTCGATTGTCAAATAGAAAAAAAACAGAAATAAGCCGCTAAATGCAGCTAATAAAGATTTGATGTGATTTGAATTCGTTTTGCGGTTTCAATATAATGCGATTTTTTACGATAACTTATCTCGAATTTCAAAATCTGCAGCTTAGCCGAAATTTGTCTGGATTTTAATCCTTTCAGTGGTGCAGTTCTTGAAATAATTACTTTTGAAATTAAAACAAATAAATTAAATATAATAAATGGAATATGTTTTTATAAATCAATAAAATTTACATTTTCTACATACTGTTATTACATACATTCTCTTATTTTTCATACTTATTATTAACTTATTTTTCAGATATCAGATATTTATCCAGAAATTGACGCAAAATTCATAAAAAGTTTCATCTAAGAAAGAAACATATGACAATTTCAAATATTCTTATGTTACTTACTTTATATTTAATGGAAAAACCCAAAAGGTACAAATAAAAAAAGGTAATTCTTAATGGGGTTTAAGACGTTTGCTTTGTGCCCCTTATGATCTTTGCCTAAACATATGTACGAATTTAGGGCAAAACCTTATGTTCGATGGGTTTTGATAAAATGATATTGGGTTGCTGTTAACGCCTTTGGAGGTGTCCAACAGCTGTTCAATTACCAATAACTCTGACGGCGCACAGCACGCGCCAGTTGTTTGTCTCGCCTAATTGCAATTACCTTTATTTTTATTTGGCCCAGGGGCAGGGTAAGGCAAGGGTCCTGGTCCTGGTCCAGCTTCAGGTCCTGCTGTGCGCCGTGTGAATTCCGTGTGCAGCACATGTGTTAAGCTGAAGCTGTAATCAATTGATTTTTTGGCGGGGCAGGATGAGGTTGATGCGGCTCAGATGGGTCAGTGAAGCGCATAGATCGTTGATCCATTTACCACGCACTGTTGCCTCGAAACTGAAAACTGAAATTGAACTGATCTCCACACACACACGCACAACCACAAGTGCAAGCTGTGGTAATCAAAACGATGATGTGAAAATATTTGTTCATTGGGCATGTCGTTTTCATTTTGAGCCCGACTAATGGATTCATCTTCATCTTCATCTGCGACTTCGACTTCGACTTCGACGCCATTTCAGCTGGTTTCACTTACAACAGGTGAGCCTGCCGAAACTAAATTTCTTCTTTTGGCCCTAATTGTCATGGGCCACTGAAGCGCACAGCCCGCGGCACATCGACAACACGTTCGGGTTGAGCTCAGTTGATGATGATGATGATGATTATTAAGATGATAATAATAAAAGTATGAGTGTGTGTAATTCTTTTTTAAATTAATATCCGGTCCTGCCGCTGACCTTGTCGTGTCTATACACATTTCATATTTGACGCTGTCGAAAACATTAAAACAGTTATCAGACGCGGCAGCAACTGTGTCAACATGTGTTCGCCCCAGATACGCGCACAAGATACAAGATACAAGACACCGATACAGATACAGATACAGATACAAGTGCAAAGCTTGCATCTGCAAGACGAGCAGCTTGAAGTTCTGAAGTTGTAGCTGAAGTTCGCTACTTTAGCGCCATTAAAACAGCCGCCTCTTTAGCTCAGTGGCAGAGCACTGGTCTTGTAAACCAGGGGTCGTGAGTTCAATCCTCACAGGAGGCAATCCTTGCGAGAGAATCTTTTTGTAACTACATAGCTCAGATATCATTTAATAGATTGTATCTTTTAAACTTCAGCCAACTGTCGCAGCTTATAGTTAATTAACAAAAGCTGCTCTCACTTTAACAATCAATCATAATCAATTTATGTAAAATGAGAAGTTTGTTAAATATTTATTTTAAATCGAAAACTCAAAATTCTTAATGAATTGCTGCCTATAAATTTTGATTAAAATCTTAAAATATGCATGGAAATATGAATAAGATACAGTGAGTGCTTGTTAAAGCGAATATTTATAAGTATCTTTGTCTATATTTCAAAGTTTTTCTAACAATTGGTCTATTGAGATTTTATAATGAATCAAATCATTTTGAATACCCCCAGACTTTACAACATTTTAAAAAATCTTTGTTTTTCCGTATTAATTTGATTTAAATACAATTTTAGTTGTTAAATTTATAATTTAAGCTTTTAATTTGTCGACTGCTTTTAGTTGACATTAAACTGAATAAAAAATATAATTAATTTGTTTGAGCTAGCTAGAGAAACTAAGAGCTAGTAAGTGTACTAGTAAGTATAACAAGCAGGGACCGTAATCATTATAAGTTATATTATAAAAATTACATCATAATGATTATACAGTCGAACTTCCCTAACTCGAACTTCCCTAACTCGAATTTTCTCTAACTCGAACAAAATCGAGTGGCAATAGCGTTTACTGAGCAAATTTCATACAAATCGCCTTCCCTAACTCGAACTTCCCTAACTCGAAAATCTCCTTAACTCGAACAAAAATATTGGCCCGTACTTCTGTAAGTCGAATTTTTCGGGAAAATCCCCAATAAAGTTTGAATTTTTTTTTGTTTCTATTTTGCGTTTTTGTTACCGGCTCATTTTGATACGTAATATTGATGTACATTAACATATGGAGATGGTATATGATAGAATATTGCATCAACAATTACTTAGTCTTGCGAGATTGCTATAGGAAAGATGTTTGCAATGTACTCCTTTGTCAGCGCATCAGTGTACACAAATGTTTAAAGAAATATTCAAACTTATTAGTCAAATATATTGAAGTTGATGAAAAATATGGTACCTCAGCAAAAACAGTTTTCATTATATTAAAAAATGGAAAATTAATTATGATGACATTTGAACCGAGAACTTCTTCCGGATACATCAAAAGAACGAAGAAACCAATTTTTGAGAATATTAACAGGTCTTGAACAAACTGGAATCCTTTTTTGTTAAAAATAACAAGAAAAATTGGAATTTTGAAATATATTTATGATTGAATGCATTTGTAGTTTCTTTTAAAAAACTAAAAAAAAAAAATTCCCTAACTCGAAGTCTCCCTAACTCGAACTTTTTTCTTGGATAATGGTGATTCGAGTTAGGGAAGTTCGACTGTATTTTAATTTTTAATTTTTTTCCTTAATGATGATCATTATTTTTGAGTAATTTTATAAAAATCAAAAATAATCATTATGAATGAGTTTTATTTTTTTCGCTTAAAATAAAACTCAAAAGTAATTTACGGCTTCTGTGTTAAGATTTTTACCAATATTACTTTGTATCCCTATAAAGGGACACCATAGCTACCTCCCAGCATTATCTTTTTTTTTATCGGAGTACGGTAACCCATTCAAACTTGCATCAAAACATCAAAAAATGTATAATCAGTGTAAAAACACTGAACGACGATTTCGCGATTCGTCTCTATTTTAAAAAATTCGTCAAAATTAAAGCTATTTTTTGGCCAAAAAATGTTTTTTCTTAAACCTATATTTTTCATTAACAGAAAATATACAACTTATTTTATTAAACCTGTATTAAAATTGTATTAAAATATGTTTTACATTTTCTGCTTATAAAAATACAGGTTCAAGGACGATAAAAATTTCCTTTAGGCCAAAATTATATTTAATTCTAATTAAGTTTTTAGGATATAGCTTGATATAATCGAATCGCAAAATCGTCGTTCCAAGGATGAAAATTATGTTTAAAGGACATTTCGTCCTTTGGTTCTATGGAATTATAAAAGTCCTGGTCCTAACAAAAGTATCGACACCAAGTTTGTCAGGATCAGACCATAAAAACCCAAGATATGAATTTTCAATAAAATGACTTTTGAGTTTTATTTTAAGCGAAAAAAATAAAACTCATTCATAATGATTATTTTTGATTTTTATAAAATTACTCAAAAATAATGATTACCATTAAGTAAAAAAGTAAAAATCATAAAAATAAAAATCATGGTGGAAACACAAAGATTGTAAAATAATAAACATTTTGGTGCAAACCATTATTTTCTAGGTCTTTTATAAGTGTTTGATTTTTTTATTTAAAAAAAAAATAAATAATCATTATTTGCAGTCCCTGATAACAAGTTTTATGGGCCAATGATGTTGAAGTTCTTACTTTCCTGTTGCACTTTAATTGCGAAACTGCATTAGTGACACAATTTATGGTGCCGCGATCATGAAATGTTTTATGTTTCATGAACATGCACTTGGCAACCGGAAAGCTAGAAGCGAGAACTGGGAAGAACTGGGAATCGTTAGCCGGGATAGAGAGACACCTGACGAATGTTGAAACTGTTGAAAGTGCCACTCAATACTCGTACTGTGTATCATCATCATATGAACATACTAAGAGTTTAATTGGGAATACAGAGGGGATACCAGTGCAGAGTATTAAAGTATTTCTGATGCCAAGAGGAGGCAATTGGAAATTCAGGCATCACTTTGACCCTGGTGCATAAATTAGTTCAACGTGGCAGAGGCAGGCACCGTCCTGTTTTCTGTTTTTTCAAGTGCCCCCGAATTTCGTATGTTTCTCGTGCAACCACAAAATTACTATTTACAATTTACAACGTTTTCTGTTGGCCTTTTGACCCGTGTTGAGTTCCCAGCAAATGCTTGAGAGATTTTCCTGCCACTTGCGGCATTTGAATGTTTACTTTGGTTCTTTTCTTTTTTCGGGAAAACCATAAAAAAGTAGCTGTGGAATGACAGCGACAAGTGATTTGCCCCTCGAATGTGCATCCTCAAGGAAGTGTCTGTTATTTTATGATATGGTTTGTGGCAAGTTGACAGGCACACACATACACACACACACAAACGTATTGTGTGCTATTGCGTAGTCTTGATTTTCTGCTCTTACTGTTCATCAAGTTCTTTTGTCACCACATTTCGTTGAGTCAATGAAACGCAGAATCAAAAGACTCAAACAACAAACTTGTATGGTAATAACATCTTTTTTTTTCTATATTTTGCTGGCTTTAACAGTTTTGATTTTGTAATAGACTAACGGTATGCCCACATTTCACTCTTTTCTACATATGTATATGTTTTAATGGGCCCGTACCGTTGTCCGAGCTTTGATTTATAGGCGGTGACATTAGCTAATCGAAATGTTGAGTTAAAAAAAAAGCTAGCCAAAATAAAGGGAGTGTGCAGAAGGGCAGAACTTGAAAAGCGTGCACGGCACGCGAAAGGACCTTTTCACATATGTACATATTTTTGGTAAATTCACAAATGCATCCTTTTTTTTTGTTTTTTATTTTTTGATTTATGCCTTTTAGTTTTGTGTCTGTTTTGGGTGCTTCGTGCTGTGCTAATTTTAATGATTTTTAATGGACAAATGTAATCAACGCCGCCCCTATAAATCCAAAGTGCTACAACCCCTACAACAAAAGGGTTGCGCAGTATGATTGTGCCTGAATTGTGTTTGGGTTGTTGTGATCATTTTAATTGACTTTGCGCACGAGCGCGCACTGATCTCTATCTGGATCAGAATGCCACATCCAAATGCCGCGCCACTTCATCAAGGCACCACCTTTATCAACATTTGTCTGCCATCACGACGACTCTTCGTGTGTCAGCCAGTCAATGGGTTTACCAATATGAAACTCGAGCGATAATCCAAGCACGGAAATGGACATTTAAGATGCACATCATAAAAATCTCAAGCCGATGGCAGCTGTCAAAATAAGGAGACGCCTCCTGCCAAAGATGCAGTTCCTATCTGGATAGGGGGAGTTCAATGCACTTCACTATTAACTCCATACTGCAACGACTATTATACATAGTTTTAAACCAAAGTTGAGCTATGCTTGCCCTAGTAATTCATACGAAACACTTTTCTCATTCTCCGTCTCTCTCTCTCTCTCTCTCTCGCTTAGGCTTACTCTCTACAAAAACCCACCACCAAATTCGACAGAACTGAGATCAAACTCAATGCGACTGTATAGCGTGTAACAGCGAGGGCTGACATAAATGTTGCTGACTTCAAAATGAGTGCCTAAAAATAAATTGAAGAAATCTATTTGTCCATTTCTTGATTTCAAATTAAATATTATTATTATTATTAATTTAATTATTGCTTACTCTGTCAATTTTAAATATTTATACTATAAATATTTATTTATACAAATTAAACTAGATTTATTAATAGCGAAAAATTAAAATTAATAAAATAATTTAAACATATGGGCAAATCCGAAAATTTGTAAACCAAGGGCAAAAATCGAAAGTTGTGAAAAAACTGTATGTTTTTTAATAATAGTTGTGTTTTATTAAAATATAATAAATTTGTAGGCTTCAATTTACAAAATCAAAAAGGTTTTACGGTGGTTTGGTTGATAATGGCCGAGCCTAATCAATTAATTCCTCTTTTTGCCTCCTAATTTCAATAATTCTTGTAAAAAAAAGGGTATTTTCAATGGCCAAAAAAGTGGGCGAAACGGTCGTCTGAGTGTTTAGCGCTTAGCTCATCTTAAAGTTTGTTTCATTTTCTTTTATTTAAGATAAAAACTATATCGGAAAGATATTTAATATATATTCATAATTTGATCAAAAGTGTGTGTGTAAAAAGTGTAACGTCCGCAACGTAACGTCTGCAACAGACAAAAACTAAGATTTTTAATAAACGAGACTACTTATCTTTATTTTTGATGCTGGATTAATATGGTCATATATTCCACATAATTTTGTGTATTTGGATATTTTTTGTTTACTATGCAAAATTCGCTAATATATGTGCAAATGCACGTTAACCTCAAATCGACTTCCATTCTTTGTAACGGACGCAACGGAACTTTCAGCAAGCCTAATTTTTTTTCAAAGACAGTAAGGCTTTAACCTTAAAATAGGCTTAAAAGTACTAACAATGAAATGCATTTTCCATAAAATTTCATTAAAATTCACTAATCTCAGGATTAGCGCATATTTATAATTTATAATGTCATAATTTAACATGTTCAATTTTTTTTAAATATTGCATAATTGTTAAGATAAGTAAGATAAGTAAGTTAAGTACAAGCGTGATTACCAAATATATCAAATTTTCTCAGCATTAGTTACTCTTTAACATAAACTGTTAAAGTTACCCTCTCATTGGCGCAGTCGCTGCTTACAGCGGCTGTTGCTGCTTCTGTTGCTCAGCACGTTCAGTGCTCAGGAAGCCGTCGTGTGAGACACAACGTTGCGCTCTCTCGCTGTTACGCTCTCATTGCCCGCTCTCGCGTCCGTTACGATCTTTTGAATTGTTGTGCGCCTGCGCAACTTGGAATTGTGCTGCCTTGTGAATAAGGAACTCGAGTCTCTTGAATTGTCAGTCGCGACGCGAATATTTGTGTATTTCTGTTGTTGTCGTTTGTTTATTAGTTTTTCGCGCTCGAGTGTAAATTTCCTGTTCGGGCTTGAGGGGGGGTGAGAGAGAACGGAAATGCAGCGAAAAGGAAGTCAAACATACTTGTATGACAAACGGAAATTGAATTGTGTGCGATGTGCGAGTGAGCACGAATTGAATTGAATCATTGAATTAATTGAATCAAAGCAAAAACGGCAATAATTTGTGGTCAACATTTTCAAAAATTGAACTGAAAGCCAAGTCAACAATTGTAATAAATATATGTACAAATGTACATGAAAGATAATAACAACGATAATAGTGTGAATTGTGCGTCGATTTAGTGACGGTCTAGTAGTTGGTGGCAAACACAGCAGCAGCAGCAGCAGCAGCAGCAGCAGATTCATACAACAATAGCCGCTTTCATTGATTTATTGCCAAAGTGTAAATAATTGCAACAATAGTCGCACGAAATGAATTCAATCGAAACCAAATGAAATGAATTGAAATGATTTTGATGCGTGTGTTTTGAACATTTTCGAAACCGACACAAAGGCAATTCAGAATCACATTTATCGAGCATATACGAATAATACAAATAATAGTGGTAAGTGATCAATTTACTGAAATTAGAAACTTATAACACATGGAGTTACTCACTGGAGTGCAAGTCATTTGTAAAGGTTAAATCATTGGATGATTACAGCTTGGTTACATTACATTTTTAGCGCACAGTGCAGCCTGCCTAAAGGCGCACCCAGCAATGATGTGGCACAATAATATCTATGTAGCTAAGGCCGCTCCTCCAAGTACATTGTATATAATATCTGCAACACAAAATGATTATGCAAGGTTCTTCAGCTGAAGATTTGCAAAAAACACTTTAGTCTTGACTTTAAATTGCACTTCACGTTCTCGCATTTTGCCAAATCTTACACTTGAATTATGGATTACGAAATAGTTTTTTGTTCTGCTTAGTTTTTGGTTTTTGTTTTTTTTTTTAGACCGCAGACAAAAGACCCGACAGAGTTGGCTTGAAAGTTTGTTGGCTTATCATAACAAAAGAATTGCCTTTCGCAATCAAGAAAGAAAATTGTTTAAAAGCATATTCGTATACATATGTATATAGAAAGAAATAAATTACGGGCTTTTAAAACGCGATTTGAATTGCTGATGCTTTCAGTAATTAAAATCGATTTCAGTCAGCTGATTATCTGCCTGTATGGCAATTTTATATAAAAAGCCACAAAATCAAATCAAGAGTTGCATTTAATTGAAATTGAAATTCTATTGGAATTTCTAGTTTCGCCCTTGACCAATGTTCATGCATTGATGCAGCGCTATAATTACATATGATTTTCTGCGGTTGACTCACAGACTCAGACTCGGGTAATTGTTGAATTCAACTCAAACACACACACAGTGGCAGTGGCAGGTATCTCAGTGTTTCCAATTGTCTTGTTCTCTCGATACTGTCATTAATTTTAAGAGCCTCTGTCTCTGTCTCTGTCTGTGTGCATTGCATTTGAATAACAATTGAGGTAGACAGCTAACGACAAACGGTACCAGGTTTATTGAGATTCGAAATACTCTCTAAAAAAAAAAGGGCCAAGCAACCCTTTTGGGCCCAATCCCGAACAGGATGTTGAACCGGGGCTCAATTAACATATTTTTTTTAGATTCTTCTTCTGTTGACTTTGTCGTATTTGTTTTTCGTTAGCTCTTTGTCTCTTGTCTTACGAGTGTATTTGTCTTTCTGCTCAATGCCAACAACCCAATCAAAGTTTCTGGCCATTGATATGTAAATCTTCTTAAGTCTTTTCTTCTTTCCAGAGTCTAGACTCAAATGCAACCTGAGCTTGATTGGAAAGCAGCTAACGAGTTCAGTTTGTGTTTTTAACCTTCTCGATGAGTTGAAACTGTTTTAGTTTCACTTTCATTCCAAAGAAGCTGACAACAATTAAAGCTTCATTCAGCATGATCTTTATTTTCACCTGCTCCAACTATAGATTTTAGATTTCGCTTTGCATCTGAAGATTGATATTTCCGATGTTTGACAGATCGTTGAAAGATCGACACACAATAATTTGCACTTTCGTTTCGATTGAGAGTAACCAATACTTAAATAACTTAATAAATATCAATGTACGATCGTCCAGTCTATAAACTTTCTAGAGCTTAGAGAATTGATTTGCATAAATGATTTGGCCAGCACAACTTTCACGCGACCCAAATGACATTCTAGGTGAACTCATTGACGTTAATTGTTCGCTGAGATTATGGCTAATTATCAACATGGCCAAGTACGAGCACTCGACCCGCAGCACAGCTGCCAAACACCTGGCTACGAAGTCTGGACAGGTAAACCACTTTAGACCAGCTGAACTCAAAGTCAAAGTTGAAGTTGAAGCTGAAGTTGATGATTAAAATGAAGAAATGCTAATGCAGAATCACAAACCTTAAAACAAAAACGTATTTGTGTCAAGTCTATTAACTTGTGTATTGTAATACTCACACTTCAGTTTCCCCAGTTCCTCGTTTTCTTCTGGCCATTTCAGCGTCTGGTCGTCGCTGGTCCATTTGCTGGCCATGTGCTCAGCCTCTATTAAGGTGATTATTTTATCAATGTCGCTCTGGTTGCCATTGTCATTATTATTATTGTTATTATTGTTGTTGTTATTATTACAGTGAAACACTTGTGCACATACCAGAGCACAATTGTCAAGTGAGTTTAGAGCTGTGCTAATTTGTGTGTGTGTGACAAACAATTCATTTGGTCACATAAATTACGACTATAAAGTGCTTGAGCTGAAATCGAAACTGTGCCAAAGGCATTCATCAGATACCAGCAGTCATGAGTACTACTCACACATAAAAGAGAGTACCCGTATTTATCAGCGAAAAACAGCTGTTCGGAAATATCATTCGCTGGCCCGGGGGGTAAATGTTTATGTTTATAAAACACACAAACCTTTGGCATTATACCATTGTGCTCAATTTTTATTATAATGACTCGTTAATTATCTTGAATAACAGAAAAAACAAAAGCAAGAGCTTTTCAGCCATAACGAAGATAAAACACTCTAAAAATTAAGTTAATATTAAGTGGATATCTTGCTTCAAATATAACAAACATTATTAACATATCTGTTATAACCCAAATACTAAGAAGAGTACATTTATGACAATGTTATAAATTACAAATATATAATTGAAGCAAATAAAAATTAAAAAAAAAGAAACATTTTCATGATTTCGAGTTGCCTCCTGTGAGGATTGAACTCACGACCCCTGGTTTACAAGACCAGTGCTCTGCCACTGAGCTAAAGAGGCGCTTGTTAGCATGTTGTCTGATTTGCACTAGCCTTTACGCGAACAGAATGGTTCTTAACAGAACACAGAAAATGTTAACAGCATACGCAACCCAGTGGCGGAAATTCGCCTACGAATATCGATTACAACCACCATACGTCGTGGCCAGTACGGCTGCGAGCTCGTAGCACAACTCGCATTACTGTTCATTGAGATTGTCCGATGTAAAGCAAGACCAGCTTCAAAACCGCGAACTTGTAATCGAGCCAGTAATGCGATTAATTGAGTGAGTTCTTTCGTGTTGCATTACCGTCCTGTATATTGTTGCGTATAGGATCGTAATGCAGATGCTTTACTGACTGGTATACAATGCCTATGGGACTGTAATGCAGATGCTAAACCCACCCCAAAATAAAAGATTGTAATTTTTTAAAACAAAACAATATTTTTATTAAATATGTAGAAATTATATATAAATTAAAGAATTAAATTGAAAATAAAAATAAATTAAAATAAAAATTTAAAAATGAAAAAAATTGAAAATAAAATTAAAAATAAAATACAAAATAAGAAAAATTAAAAATTAAAATAACAAATTAGCTAAATCTATTTCGTTTTCCTTGCCGTTGTCCTTGTCGTTGTCTGGCTTCCAGGGATTTAAGGGCGATGTCGGTATTGTTGTCCATTTCTTTATATTAAATATAAATATGTATTATATGTTTAAAACAATTTAATTATCAATAAGTTTACTCAGATTTACTTTCCTTTAAATTTGATGAAGTGTTGCAGCCACGCGGTAAAACAGAAGTGACACGCGACAAAACAAACAAACAAAACCATGTCGGAAAAGAAACGAACAAAATTTGCACAAACAACAACCCGTGTTTGCAACAATTGTTGCAACCAAAGCAGAATAACAAAAGCCGAAAGACGTTCGTGCATGTTCGATGGCAGAACAGTGTGAGCCAAAACAGCGCCCCATTACCAACCTACGTTCAAACAACTGCAGAAAACATCGATTACGAATGTACATTCGTCGATGCATTCCGAAGCGTTACAACAATCCGTTGTGGCCGGTTTCCGCCACTGGGAAGCAGTCATCTGTTAAGTTAACAGCATAATTAAGCAAGCAGCCCAGTGGCGGAAATTCGCCTACGAATATCGATTACAACCACCATACGTCGTGGCCAGTACGGCTGCGAGCTCGTAGCACAACTCGCATTACTGTTCATTGAGATTGTCCGATGTAAAGCAAGACCAGCTTCAAAACCGCGAACTTGTAATCGAGCCAGTAATGCGATTAATTGAGTGAGTTCTTTCGTGTTGCATTACCGTCCTGTATATTGTTGCGTATAGGATCGTAATGCAGATGCTTTACTGACTGGTATACAATGCCTATGGGACTGTAATGCAGATGCTAAACCCACCCCAAAATAAAAGATTGTAATTTTTTAAAACAAAACAATATTTTTATTAAATATGTAGAAATTATATATAAATTAAAGAATTAAATTGAAAATAAAAATAAATTAAAATAAAAATTTAAAAATGAAAAAAATTGAAAATAAAATTAAAAATAAAATACAAAATAAGAAAAATTAAAAATTAAAATAACAAATTAGCTAAATCTATTTCGTTTTCCTTGCCGTTGTCCTTGTCGTTGTCTGGCTTCCAGGGATTTAAGGGCGATGTCGGTATTGTTGTCCATTTCTTTATATTAAATATAAATATGTATTATATGTTTAAAACAATTTAATTATCAATAAGTTTACTCAGATTTACTTTCCTTTAAATTTGATGAAGTGTTGCAGCCACGCGGTAAAACAGAAGTGACACGCGACAAAACAAACAAACAAAACCATGTCGGAAAAGAAACGAACAAAATTTGCACAAACAACAACCCGTGTTTGCAACAATTGTTGCAACCAAAGCAGAATAACAAAAGCCGAAAGACGTTCGTGCATGTTCGATGGCAGAACAGTGTGAGCCAAAACAGCGCCCCATTACCAACCTACGTTCAAACAACTGCAGAAAACATCGATTACGAATGTACATTCGTCGATGCATTCCGAAGCGTTACAACAATCCGTTGTGGCCGGTTTCCGCCACTGGGAGCAATCGCTAACAGCGCTAGTTAACAGTTAGTTAATAGAGACAAGCTTATTTAATAAATTAAAATAAATTTCAAAACAATTTCAAAAAAAAAAACAGAATAAAAAATTTTGTAAAATAATTAGTTCATTCTAGTAAAATTTTCAAAATATAAACAAATATCTCTGGCTAGTTTAACTGCTTTTGCCAGCTCTCTGTAAATGTACAAGTTTGTCTGTCTACAGCTAATTTGCATTAACTGACGCGTCATAAGCGTTAAATTAAATGTTGTTTGCTTCTGACTGTATTTGAAAACAAAACAGGTGTCATCTCCATTTTAGTAATTGAACAAAATAATTTGCATTGCCCATTACGACAACAAACACACAAATTGTGGGCGCACTGAGCTCATCTCGCAGCAATTTTGTAGGTGCGCTTCAAAATAAAAAGTGAAATATATAAATATGTATATTTGTAAATATATAAACAACAAGCTGGCAGACGACGACAAAGTTGAGTCGGGCAACACCTTCAATCAGAAAACGCGTTTTAATTGGACATTTTATACGTGGGGGGCAAAAAAACGTCTCTACAAATATTTCAGCTCACTGCACAACAACAACAACAATAATAACAGCAACTGTATAAATGTTATAATTTGAAATGGAATTGCTTTTGAATTCGTGCATTTCATTAGCATAAAAAGCTCATTTCAATTTCAATTTTCGTACAGGGCAAAGCTTAACAGCGCGTGGGAAGTTTGGAAGTTTAGCGATCAAACGATTTGAGCTTTTCACTGCATCGCAGTGAAGTACAAGAAATTTATGCAATTGCCAAGTGATAGAGATCAGCTATAATTTCAATGCATATTTATGGGCAAAGAGATCAAATCAAACCAATTCAGTGAGGCGTCTAACCACTTATGATTTCCCTGAGAGACGCCTGACCATATAGACATCAACAGAATCATCTACCTATCAAAACTGCACCTCTAATTAGAATTTATGACCATGATCAGTGGCTGCTTGACTTTCCTAGCATTTTGAGCTCCCGCGAGACCTTTTCCACTCGATTGACAACTTGTGGCGACATAAGCGACACCAATTTCGAAACCTGTGACCATTTTTTTCAGGTCATTTTCGGTCAAAGTCAAAGCTCGACAAACACAAGTTAACGAGCCGTTGATAGAGACCGGAATCCGGAATTTTGGAATTTGTAATCTTGTATCCGCAGCCAACGAGTTTCTTTCACCTTGCAGATGTTCCAGTTGCTTGACCAGCCGAATGCAATTTGTTTGTATTTCAACATAAATTTAACAGTACATTTGCAACTAGTTCTCATTCTCGGTTACAGCCTGTTCAACTGTTTAACCCAACATCGACACCTGCCTCTCCTCACCTCACCTTTCGCACCCTGTGCCAAAACGCGGTTCTCTTTTTTTTTGTCAATTTTCTGTTTCACTGTTGTCTATAACACCGGAAACACGCAGCCGCTTCACTTAATGTTAGTTGAATATACATAACATAATCGAGGGCTATTTAAGAAATAGTGCAGATTACTTATTGCTCATTTACTAGAAGAGTGACATACTTAAGTCGAAAAACACGATTTTTTGAGTGTAAAAATTTCATCATCCTATCTTTAAAACCGAGAGTGTGAGAAGAGTATATGGCGTTTTTTCATTTCCAACGATTCGACTTTATTAACTCAAAAGAACGATATACATATGTACACTGCCGCTCAACTGAATAGGTTCACGATTACCGTGGTAGGAATTGGGCTGTAATTCCTAAACCAATGTTCCGATCTACATGAAATTTGTTTTCTATAATTCTCTGATCCTTTAATAATTAGTTGCCAAAGTATGATTTTCATTAACTTAATATTTATTGCCTTTTTTTTTTCTTCTGAAAGAGAGAAACAAATTTGATGCTTCTTTTATCGCTCAACTGAATAGGTTCAGCTGAATGAAGTTTATTTTTTTGATGAAATATTGCGATAAATCGACAAAAGTTGTTTGTAAACTTGTAGATTAGTATATTTTCTTTATATTAAATGAAAAAATAGTCGTGAATAGCAATTGTCCGAGTACGAAAAAGGCCAAATCCAGGCCTGTCCCAAAAGTGGTCTTGGCCACATCCAAATCGTTACCAAAATTGGATGGAGCAAAAATGTTGTGAGTAACTTTTGAAGAAACAATGCCTAATATGACAAAAATATTAAAAACGAAGTCAAAAACGCGCCCACTTCTGTACACAGGTGACATATTCCTCGAAATGCGTGCAATTTCCACCTCTCAAAACCCGAAACTAAAGAAATTTGTGGTGTAAATGCAAGTGTATCAACTGTAAAACGTGCGATTTTGTTGGCTAATCATCTAAACTGATTGAAACATATAAAAAAACCACATTAAAATCATCCATGTAAAGCTTCACGACTGCATTTTGCTCGCAAGCACATGAGCTAGACGAAGGAATGGCACAAACGTCGTCTTTTCCGACGAAAAGAAATTTATTTTAGACGAAGTATATGGTAGAAACTATTACTTCAGTATTTTTTATAAGATATAGATAACTATATCTTTATATAGAATGCTTAGCTTGAAACACTTTTTTGTTAATGAAGATAACAAACCACATTCATCTTATCTTAATCTAGTATTCTTTAAAAATAAAATTATTTTGACAACAAATCTGCTCTTATCAGCAGATGGAATCTATCAAACTCTTTTAAATTTAATGATATTGTTTTATCTGGTATTGTCAATTGAATTAAATTTAATTGAGTTTATTTATAATTTGTTGAATGTTTGTTACTCTCTCCAAAATTTAAATATCTTTTTCTTTGCTTCTTAATATTTAATTTAATTATTAAATTTAGCTCCCAGAGCACTACATGTGTAAGGCCAGGTCTTACAACCTATTGATCTCCTCTCGCAAACTTATTTAAGACCACCGCAACATTTTGCGTTTGGTAAGCGACGGCGACCATCGCTTGGTAATTATCAGGCACGGCCAAAGGTACAACTCTGGCTATTTCTTTGGGTTCTTCTGGTCTTCTGGTCTTGTTCTGGGTCTTGTTCTTGGTCTTGGGTCTTGGTGTGGTTGCGCTTCAGTGGTTTCAACGCCCCTTCAGCGCCCACACGGCCTCCGTTGTGTATGCCTGGGAAATAGTCGCAGTCGCAGTTGCAGTTGCAGTCTAGAGTCTTGGGTTATGGCCATGTCTTGTTGCACTTGTTTTTATTGAATTGAATTGCGGGCAGAGCCCTTCAAGTTGGCCACGCAAATTCTGCAACATTTTAAATGTGTATGTGTATAAATTTCTATATGCAAGCATCCGTTTATACATAGTTCAATGATCTTCATGCTTGAGTGCAGAAAATGTTGTTGTTGTTGTTGTTGTTTTAGTCTCACGCTGTAACTGACACTGCAGCAATTTAGCGACCTTTGGACTTTTGACAAGCCTGCAATTTGCACAAATTGTCGTAATTCAGTTTTAACCAACTCTGTTCTTAACATACATACTCGTACGATCTGAAATCTCTCTCTCATTTGGGTCTCGTCAGCTCGTAATTAAGCATTAATGCTAAATTAGATTAATGATGGTCTCTCGAATTTTCGAAACATCAGCAAAAACAATAGGCTACAGCAACAACAACTCTGACTGAGAACGTGTCGTGTAGTGTAGTGTAGTTCCTGACGGTTCTGTCTACCTGTCGACCTGTCTGCCTACCTGTAGGCAACACGCAAACTGAAAACAACCCAACACCCAGATAAGACTCAAAGCTGTCATGTTGATGAAGTTCTAAGTTGAATTTGTAGAACGATGCCAGCATGCTAATTAGTCTAAGAGACTAATGACTGACTTGTTTCATCTCGAAGACAAGGAAGTTCAGCCAAAATAGCACAATGTCAAAGTGATGTTATAAGCAGATACACAAGAAAAGATATAGATACGAGTACTTAAAGCACACACTTGATAACCATACAAGTAAACTCGAAGTTTCAAGGAATCTTAGCGATAAATAATAGGCAAAAATACAAATTTCATTGAATTACAGTAAAACTTCTGTATTTCAAACTTCTCTAAGTTTACCTCTTAGCTTTGGGACCGTTTGTTCAATGAATAAGTACATTTTTTCGTCGATTTGACAAAAGTCTTTTCAATAGTTATCTTACGACGTCTTATTTATACATATAAAAAAAAAACTTATAATTAAAATATCTCATTTAATAGCTAAGCTTGAGAGTGTTTTTTGAATTTTCCATTAGAGCCTGGCTTATTGTCAAAGCCATTAAAAAGGAAGCTAACGGTTTGCAGTGCTTCCACATACATTAATCTCTCCGCCATTAGCATATGCTAAGCAAATCTTGGGCAGCATCTGTCAGATACATTTGTGTGTCACAAGTATCTATGACAAGCTATGAATGGGACTCTTTGTATTTTTTTCCTTTTTTATTGTGCTTTGAGAGTTAGCCGCGGTAAAAGAAGAAGAAGAAGAAGCAGATGTAAAAACAACAAGTGAAAAGCACAAAGGCAACAGTTGCCGCCACATTAGGTAATGTGATCTATGCAGACAACAAGCAGCAACATCATCTTTGGCTTGTATGTACATAGCTGTATCTGTATCTACATCTGTGCCTTGTTGTGTGTACCTTGTGTGTAGCTATGAAAATCTGCATATCAAATGCATATCTTTGTTTTCGCGGCTCCCAGACAATGTCTCATACATAAGTGTGTGTTTGTATCTACGACTTTGTATCTATACACGAACGAAAGTGCGTGCTGTGAGCAACTCTTGCAACTGAACTGACAATCAGCAGCTCAGTGGGTTGCAGTTGCAGTTGCTGCTGTTGCTGCAGTAACGGCACATTCAACGCCCTACAGCACATTTGCATGTCATTATGACTATCTTTTTTCTGTATTTTTAGTTTTTCAGTTAGCAGCAAAAGACACGTTTTAGGGCCTAATGTGGTGCATGCATAGATAGAAGCTTCTAAATATAGCCGAGAACTAATTAAACTGGCTCTCAACGAGGCGCGCTACAAAATTGTAACATGCCAAAGTTGTTAAGACCGACGAACCGAAAATTGTAGACTAGAGAACCGAGGATTGAGGATTGAAAAAGCCAAGACAAACTCAACTGTCTGTAGTTGGCAATTGTTTTATCGCAACGATGCGGAACGCAAATTAAAGTGACTTTGAAGTGGCAGCACTTGGGCATCAAAGTTCAAAGTGTATTATGCTGCCAGATATATATTTCCATGTACTATAGCTCAACATATTTCTCTTGCAGTTACCCAAATTGGATCATGGACACCGGAAGTGTGGTTAGCGAACCGATTTCCGCGCATCATCGCGCCTTTGCCAAACAGAAATCAGCCTCAATGGTAAGTGAACTCACAGTTCAAGCTGTTGTGTAAACATGGATCATATTTTTATGTACATATGTCCATAAATTATGAATTGCCGCCCTATTGTCTAATTCGATTATATAAGTGCGCAAATGATTTGCACCTAATTAGTTGCCGACACGCACCGACAATATTTACAAGCTACACAAGCGTCGTCAGCATCAGATACTTTACATAATTTCACGCTAGAAAGTTGTCCAAAATGAAATTCACAAAAGTAAATATACATACTATAGATACAAATACAAGAGCCAACATGCAACTTGCAACATGCAACACTTAATTAAAATCGGCAAGTCTATAAAGCATTGAATACTCGTCGTACTCTTTGGATATCCATGGATTCACACCGACCATCAACAGTTTGATAGCTATTAATGGTTAATTGTTAATGCATCGTAATGCATTTTGAAGCAACACTTTCTCGGCCCCAAAAGACGAACTCATTCCCACTCGCAATGGCAATAAATCTTGCCATTACTCACACTCAAACTTTATTATTCATCAATAACTAAAAAAAAGGAGATAAAAACTAACGAAATTCGTTAGTATAAGAAAATTCGACATATCTTTTGATTTCTACACAACATGAATTAAGAATTTCTCTATTGCATTTATTTTAGAATTTAGTTAAATGCATTTATATACTCAAAACATTATTTATAAAAAATATCCAAAGAGTCTTTAGAAAGACAAGATATAAGAAAATCTTTATAATATGCACTTTATTTACATACAAGAATTTGTATAATGATGACTTAACTTAATTGTGGAGTTGCCTATTAATTAGCGTCTAAATACTCATGATGTTCTGATAGAAATCAACATGTGTAATTAAATAAACAATTCACATGGATGTTTTAATGCTAACTGAAAACCGGCTAACTACAGATGCCATCTCCTTTATAGCCTGACTTTGAGCAGCAAGCAGTGACAAGCAGTGCAAAACAGTACACATTTATGATTATTTCATTTGAAAAATTAATGGCGAACGATTTTCTGACAATTAATTTTAAAATTTCGAAATTGCAGAAATGTAAGCTAGTAAGCTTATCTTAAAATAATTCAAGTTTAAATACTAAAGTTAAATGTTTTTCATGTTGCACCTACAAAATCCAACTAAGTTAAAATCAAAGAAAGAGAAGAGATGGAAAAAATTGAAAAACCTACAGCTGCGGGTGTTCATTAGACTATAAAAACTGATTTATATATTACTTATAGTAGATACCGAGGAAACTTCCGCCGACGCATAAAGAAACTTTCCATATGCTACTCCAAATAATACAAAATACAAAGCAATGCCTTGCAAATTAGTTGAAAAAACGCTGGGGCAGTCATCCATAACACTAAAAAAAATCTGAAAAAACTAACAACAGTAAAACTCTTCTATTGAATGACTTTCACTCGAAGCGAAATGATTGAAAGCAACAGTAAATTACGAGTATTTTTAGATGTTTAGCATCGATTGTTGGACCGTTAACTGGACAGCTTATTAGTCATAAGAGTCAAGTCTAAAGGCGTAACTTTTTTAAAAGTTTTTTGAGAAAGATGAGGTAATTTGTGTTTGAGCACTCATTTAGTGTGTATTAATAGTTATGTGTTACAGTCAATAGGTTTTTTTAATAGATACGAATTGAGTTAGCATACTAAATACGATCATTACCGAAGTTATCACCCCGAGTGCATAATTCACACCCTTAAGCAGATCCAAGTGTCATATACGCTCAATTAATTTCTTCCACAAAATTACACCAATTAATTTCACACAAAGTATTTGGTTCAAAGTTGCAACCGATGAGAAATTTTCGTAATGTATGTAAATTTATTTATGATCCAAGTGAAAAGTCAAAAAAGGACCATCGCTCCAGGAAGTTCTCACGTTTTAGCTGGACAATGTCCGGTCATGACGAGTAATTGTAATAATTTCTTAAGAACTTCCTTGCTGCAGATGCAATTCTCGAATATTATTACAAGCCAAGGGGTTGTTAAGTTCTTAATCTTCTACTTTTACTTATTAAGGGGTGTGTCACCATTTTTGGTGGTTGTTCTTTGAGTGCATTTAAGAGTCGTTGTTGTAACGGCTGTTGTCGGCTTCTTATTGCACTTTTTGTTTGGTTCTTCGTTCGGTTTGCTGTCGCTAAGCACGTAGTCGCAGCGAAAAGCTTTTGTTACGTCAACGTCAACAGCAACAGGTTAGCGAGCTTTCGTATTATCGCACCAACACATAAAAGCTCAACGCACTTGACGAAGCTTTTCAGTTGACGAAGAATTGTACGCGTGCCAACAGCTGTTGCGTCTGCAGCTTTTTCGTTTCTTGTACAGATTTTGTTTTGTTATTTGTTTAAATCGGCAATTCACATTAAATGTTTGTAAACGATACTTGTTATTATTAAGTGTGTGGATAAATAAATATATTAAGCCTGCTGTGCTGTGATAAACATTTCCACAAACATCACATGTTTGCATTTCTGAATGATTTTGTACATAGTATACGCAAGTGAACCTATCAGTGATTTATTAAACGTAATCAGCCGTAAAACAAAAATATTAAGCCATAACATTGCGCTAATTGATTAATGCAATAAAATACAAGCATAGATATTATAAATAAACACCCAAAGATTAACGCAATATCAGTGCGGTGGCCGGCGAAACAACAAAACAAACGAACGAACGACAAGAGCTTTAAGCGCTAGCTTAAGCTACACACACACGCTCCACACGCACACAGCGCGAGTACTCGTAGATTGTGATCGGCACTCTCTCCCGCTCTCCCATCAGCAACTTCCCACTTTCACAGTGAGAGCCAAGCCCCACAGAAATGCGAGCCGCGAGTGTCAGTCTGTTCTCGGCCTTCGTTTGTTTGCCTTCGTTAATTCGTTCACCTGCGCCAGTTGCGAGGACTGTCAATATTAAAAGATTCTGGGCTGTTGTTTCACCACGATTGCTTTATAGTCAACAAGCCACAATGAGTCTGCCGGAGCGGAAACCATTTACGCCGGATTTCTTCTTTCGTCAAGTGGGTATAATTATCGTTATCAGATAACATATGTGATGTAATCGCAGAACATTTCATGAAATTGACAATTTTCCACAGCTGTTCGATGGAGAGAGCAGCACCTACAGTTATTTGCTGGCGGATGTGAACAGCGGGGAGGCTGTCATCATAGATCCCGTCCTGGAGCAGGCCAAACGCGATGCTCAGCTGGTAAAAGACTTGGGCTTTAAGCTCAAATATGCCAGTAAGTGATAGTTCAATCAACTTGGGACTATTAACTACAATGTCCAACATTGTCTTCAGTTAACACACACATGCACGCAGACCACATAACGGGCAGTGGTTGGCTAAGAGAGCTGACGGGTTGTCAGTCAGTTATCGCTGCGGCCAGTGGCGCCAAGGCGGATCGTCATATCAAAGAGGGTGATCGCATTGAGTTTGGACGCCACTGGATCGATGCGTTGGCCACACCTGGACACACCAATGGATGCATGAGCTACGTGATCAGCGAGCAGGGTTGCATCTTCACGGGAGACACGATTCTGATTCGCGGCTGTGGACGCACCGACTTCCAGGAGGGCAGTCCAAAGAGTCTCTACGAGAATGTGCACACCAAGATCTTTAGTTTGCCGGAGAACTATCGCATCTATCCGGCGCACGACTACAAGTGAGTGTGAGCGCAAAAGAGACAGAAAATAACGCTGTTTAACGCTTCGTTTCTGCTTGCAGAGGTCAATTGGAGAGCAGTGTGTGGGAGGAGAAACGCTACAATCCACGACTCACAAAGAGTCTCGATGAATTCATCCAGATTATGGACAACTTGAATTTGCCCTATCCAAAGAAAATTGGTAAATATTTAGAAATTGACATTATCAAAGGAAACTAACTGTAAACTTATATATTACATTGCAGATGCTTCGCTGCCTGCCAATCGCGAGTGCGGAGTTTACGATATTCCCAAGGAGTAACATTTTCAGAATACACCAGAAATGTATTAGATTTAAAGAGGTTCTATCTAGAAGGGATATGGAATCAAGGACTTTGCTCAACTTTCAATATTTTATATCATTTCGGAATAAATTGTTATGTTTCAACTATTCCAATGAAAAGCTTTATAAACAAAACAAATAAAATATATATTTTTAATAAATAAATATGGAAAACTCTAAATGCTTTTTTATTTTTAGGATTTTTTAAATTATGTGTCAATTCGATAACTGAAAAGTTTTAAAAATAATTAAATATAGGGAACTATAAAAATATCTAATCTTAAATTACTTGTTGTTATGCTTCCGATTTTTGTTTAAAAAACAATTTTTAGTGTATATTTTCTTCAGATGAAAACAAGTTCAATTTTCGAAAAATTGGTATAGAATATTATAAAATTATTTTCTATATTCCTTCTTTTTTAAATAATGACTCACTTTGATTTCTGTATCTGATGAAATTGTTACGCTCTTTTGCTCTGCAGACCATTCTCAATCCAAAGAGTTGTGGAAACGCAGCCAAGTACAGTCTGCACACGGCGTCGGAGAACAATCACGACACGCAGCTGCAGCTGCAGCTGAGCAGCGCTGCTTCGCATTGCTCCACAACGGGACGGCGGCGCAAGGGCGGCTCTCTGGGCGGTACGCTCTCCTCGCGCTCCACGCGCAGTGAGTCGAAGGAGTTGCGGTCCGCTCTGCAGGATCGCGAGGCTGTCATACAGAATCTTCGCATTCAGCTCTGTCTGGGCAAACTGCCACGCCCCAGCGGCCCGCCTCTCGACGAGTCCGAGAAGCCGGCGGCCGAGCAGAAACTGAATCGCCTCAAGGCCGAGGCGGAAAACAAACGCATCAAGATCAAGAATCTAAAGAGCGCCCTGGAGAAGCTGGACATTACAGAGTAAGTAGCTTGAATTGGGAAACTCTTTAATCTTCCATTTACTGACAGTTGATTTCCCTTAGCAACATTGACATACGAATCCGACAGGCGGAACTGGAATATGCACTGGGTCGGGAGGAGCTGCAGATGCTGTCGATTGTGGAGGAGGCGAGAGCTCTGCAGTCTCGCCTGGAGAAATCCAAGCCGGAGGCCCAAACGCTGTTCAACATCATCAGCTCCGGCGTCACATTGAGTCTGCATGCCGTGCACGCCACCTCCGGGAGATGGGCGGCTCAACAGCGACCCGATCAGCCGGGCTTCTATGTGGAATGGGCTCTGGAGGGAGACGGACTGTACAAGGGGGATCGCATACTGGAGATCAACGGTCGACTGGTGACCAGCAAGACGAAGGAGGAACTGCAGAAGCATGTGGGCAATTCCGGCAAATGCCAGATGGTTGTGCTGCGCAAGAAATCCGTGCCCATTCCACAAAAGCAACTCGACCAGGAGAAGGAGAACAATATGCGACTGCAACATCGCATCTCGTACCTGGAGGAGCAAGTCCACGAGCTGCAGACTGTCAAGGAGCAGCAGAAACTCCAACAACATCAGCATCAGCAACAACAGCAACAGCAACATCAGCAACAACAACAACAGAAGCAACATCTGTCCAACAATGCACATGTGACCAGCATCAGCATATCCTCGCCGCCCTCTCCCTCCTCTCCGCCGGACAAGCCGTTGATCTTCCAGCGGGGCAACTACATAACCACCCTGGTGGGTGGCAAGCCCATTGAGCTGGTGGGCGATGAACTGCCGCCAGCGCATGTGACCAAGACTCTGATCAAGGAGAACACACACATCGATCTGCGCGAGCGTCTGCCCCATTCGCATCTCTATTCCATGCCGTCCAAGTCCCTGTCTGCCTCCAAGATATCCATCAACAGCGACTCGGCCTACATGCAGCAGCAGAAGCGCGAGAAGGAGCGACAGCGGGATCGACACGAACGTCAAAGGGACAGGGATCGATCTCGATCGGATGCACTGCAGCAGCAGCAGCAGCTGCACAGGGAGCATCTGATGAGCACACATGCTCGCAGCGTGGAGCATCTCAATCATTACAATGGGTAAGATAGAAACAAAAAGAAAGAGAGAAACTGATCTCTACCTTATACGAATTCGGAATAAAAATAAAATTAGAGAACAAAACTTTAAGAAATCAAAATAAGGTTAAAAAAAGGAATCATAAGTTAGGAAATTCAATTAAGAAATGTATTTAGAGTACAACATTTAGGAAAACAGAGTTTGAAAGACAAAATTGGGGAAAATCAATAAAATTTTATGAATAATCGCAATCATTCAGTAATATTTAAATTCTTAAACTATCAGGTGTGCTACAGAAATCTCTTTCACCTGAAAAATGACATTAATTTCATACAAATTTAAGTCAAATTCAAGTGGAAGAGATTTCTGTAGCACACCTGTATATTATAAAGGAGCAAGATAAACAAGATCATAAATAATTTCAAGTACACCCTAAAAGAAATCATTCAAATACTAAAATAGCACAATTTTTAATAAAATATTTTTGATTATGGCTTTTCCTTATTTTTGTCTTTCAAATTAATTGTCATAATTTTTATTTCCTAATAACATTATTTCTAATTTTGGATTCCTAATTTGTATTCCCATATTGAATGTTCCTAGTTTTTGTTTCCTAACTTTGGTATTTTTTGTGTTATTTTCCGACATTTGTATAAAGAATTGTTCTTCACAGTTTTACTAACATCGTTATCTGTAATCTCTCAATTTTAGCTTGGAGCGTCGACGTGATACGCCAAGACAGAGCGAGGCTCAGACCCTTCGAGCTCGTCTGCCCAGCGATATGCGGAGCGTCAAGTCTCTCGACTTTGACAGCGAGAACGAATCGAAGCCCTCCACGGAATCGCGCGCTGTGCGACCGACGCCGCCAAAGAAGCCTCTGCGCCTCTCACTCCAACGCGCCCAGAGTCTGCAGACGGTGGAGCTGCATCCGTGCTCCGATCTGGATCGCAAGCGACCCATGAAGCGAATGCACAACAACAGCAACAACAGCAGCAGCAACAGCGGCGGCTCCTCGCCCACCGATGAGGGACAGAATCATAATCCGGCAGCAGGCGCAGGTCTCCTCATCGAGAACTGCAGCCCGATGCACACGGCCTCACTGGGAAGGCATAAACTCATTTAAATTAACACATAACTTAGCTATAACCTCATCTGGAATTAGTTTAGAAACTGGAGAAACAGCTGCATCGCAGTTAATTTCCCCAGCAGGCGGACATGTGCAAAATTAAATACCCTAACTACTTTCTAAGCTGACAACTGTCTAAAAGCTCTAATTTAATTATACAATACTATCGTTGTACTTACTAGATATCTTAAGTAGGGCTTGGCTATTATAACGCTTCACCATTGTCATTATCACAGACTCGAGAGAATCGAGAATGATTGTATGTAGAATCTATTAGCACAATTTTATAATGTAAATACACGAATATTTGAATCAACAACAACTTTTTTACTTTGAATTTCAAAACAATTTATATTATTGAAGCATTTTTCAAATGCGCTTTTAAAACTGATTGGGAAAAGTGGATAAGTATTTTATAATTCAATTGAAATTGTATTACTATTATTATTATTCTCTTTATTCAGCATTTTTGTATGATTTCAACTACGGCAAATTTCAAAACAGACACGATTCATTCAGTAGGTATTTATGATAAATATTTGAGCGAAACTCACGTTGTCGTGTTTACTAGTCATTATGTCAATTGATTATATTTGAATGCTTTTAAATAATTTAAATTCCAAGTATTCAAATTAACTAAAGGAAATTGATTAATTTAAGCAAGTTATGTTAGTCTTTTATAATGCATTCGCCTATTAATTAAAACTCAAGTTTGCCAAAATAGTAGCTACATACCAAATATGGCCACTCTAAAGAGCTAAGCCTACAGCTGTGTTGCAAGAGCGCAGGCAGATAAATGTGTAGGTGAGCGAGAATGCACAATTCGGAGCAGTGATGCCAAATCAGCATTTTTTCGGATAGATTTGTCTGGTTTTTAACGGCTTCAGCCGGGAAAAATCTCAAACATCTTCTATCCGAAAATCTGTCTTTTTTTTAGATTCAATTAAATTGAGCCCAAAAAGAAATTTATACTGCCAATTTTAGAACTTTTTGAAAATGTAAACGATATAAAGGCGAAAACACTTTCCTATTACGCCAAAATTCACCTCTTAAAATGGGAGAGTGTTGAAAATACATAAAAATTTTGGTCCGAAGTAGAGGTGGGCACGGGCCGGGCCGGGCTTCGTGTCCCGCGGGCCTCTTCAAAAAATCACCGGGCTTCGTGCATGAAAATCGGAAACGGGCTTTTTTTCGTTCGGGCCCGGGCCTAAGTATAAAGCCCGAAGCCCGGTAGGCCCGAAAAGTCACGATTTAACACATACTTTTCAAATCGCTGATAACCAAATTTCTGTAACAAAATTTCTTATGCTACGCAAAAAAAAGAGCAAAGGAAAAGTTAAAGACTCTGCTTGCAAAAAAGGCTCAAAAATAAAATTTGAATCTTGAAAAAAAAAAGAAATAATAATTAAAAAAAAAAAATTTGTATTTAGTTGTATCGGGCCGGGCTCGGGCCGGGCCTCTTTAAATTTGACCGGGCTCGGGCCGGGCCGGGCCTCTTGAAAATTTGAGCGGGCCGGGCCTGGACCGGGCCTGAGAGATTTATTTCGGGCCCGGGCGGGGCCGGGCCTTAAGAAGGAGGCCCGTGCCCATCTCTAGTCCGAAGCACAAATATCGAGACTCTGCCGCCAATAACCCTTTTTCAGAGCTGGTTTCTTTCGCTCTGACTCTTTTATCGTTGCCTTGGTCAAACGCTGAAGTAGAGAGGGTGTTTAGTCAAGTTAGTTTGATTAAAACTAAGCTAAGGAACCGTCTTGAAATAGAGACGTTAAATGCTATTTTAACAATTAGGTAAATATATATATTATATTTTTTAATTTTTCAATTATATGCATATGCATATTTTATCTTCTGCAGATTCGGGTTGCGTCGACACAAATCGTGTTGCCATTCGTACAACTTGCCTGACAAATATGTTAAGCTTATAGGCACCAAGGCGACGTACAATGCCAACAAAGAAAATGAAGACGAAAAAATCATTGAAGAGGCCTTAAAACTATTAAATTAAACAAAAAAGTAATAAACAAAATTTGGCCTATTTTCTGTCTTATTTTTTAGTTTTTTAAGCCTTTTTTCCCTTTTTTTTGGTCGTTTTGTCTTATTTTTTCAGAAAATGTTTGGCATCACTGATTCGGAGCACGATCGTGAGCGTGAGCGCATTCGTAAACATGTACGGTAGATAACGAACGAGAGAGAGAGAGAGAGAGCGCGATCGTTGTTCGTGCTTTGCCACCCACAACGTCGCTGTCGACGCTGGCAGAGGCTCAAGTACTTAGTTGATTTACGCTCGCAATGGCAAAGCTCAAATCAGTTGCGTCGCAGGTCTCCAAGCAAACGGTACGGTGCATTCGAAATTGAAGCGGTAATTTTCGTGTGCATTTAATTAATAAATACGAAACAAAAACAACAAGTCAAACAGTTGCTAACTAGGTAAGTGCACATAATAAACAATTGTCGAATAAATGTATGTACACAAAATACTAACTATACAAATTATGCGAAATTTGTGAATAATGCGCAAAAGAATTGAGTACGAATGAATGTTTTCAAGACAACAACAAACTGGTTAATTGTTCTTTAAAAATTTCAATGAAACAATAAGTAAACCTGTTTTCGCACACGCATATTTGACAGTACAAAAACCTTCCTCCTTGCCGCACACTCTCCTCTCTCCTTGCTTGGATTACTGTAACCAGTTCTCTCGATCTAAAAAAGAATCAAAAAGTATGAAAAAATGAAACAAAAGTTCAAACTACGGTTGTTTTGGCTATTGCTTTTGTACCAAAATTCGAAGAATATCAACTACAAGTGTTTACAGTTTGATATGTATCGCAGTATCCATTAAACAATTGATGTTCCCATCTTATCTGTCCCAACAATCGACATCAGTTCTACCAATTATCATGAGACGATCATAACTTTATTGTGTGCTAATTTAAGCAACAGCCACAAAGCATATCTATTGTATTAGCTATATACAAAATAATAAATACCTGTGAGAATACAGATTTTCTAAGGTAATTAGCATCCAAACTCCAGGGTCATTGTAAATAATTATTAATCACACGCCTGTCTACAAATTTAACTTGTTAGTCAACAATTTTATTGCTTATTAAATTGCTAATGTGAATAATCTTAAACTTGATAATGTGGCTGGAATAGAAGCCTCTTTACTGGGTAAATCACTTAAAAACAGAGCATTTTTGATTGTCAATTTAAAAAAAAAAACATATAAGGACGTAACACTGATTTATTACCTTATACCAGATGATTAGAATTACAGTAGAAAGTAATTGACCAAAGCTGAGA
This sequence comes from Drosophila suboccidentalis, assembly GCA_037043435.1. Classification (NCBI taxonomy): domain Eukaryota; kingdom Metazoa; phylum Arthropoda; class Insecta; order Diptera; family Drosophilidae; genus Drosophila; species Drosophila suboccidentalis. The sequence goes on from JBAMBK010001876.1 coordinate 64,466, forward strand.
ATTGAGAACTATTAGCGAGTATGTTGGTAATTATTCTTCAATCAATCAACATTGTCGCATTTGTTAGTACTACATGACCCTTATGATACATATTTAATGAGACGTTGTGTAGTACGCAGTCATTAAGCTGACTGTAACTAGAGATGTAAGTCCAAGCAACGAATCGACAAGAATTGAATCGAGTTATCGATATACTTCCAAAAAATACCGTTATCTCGAGTAGAAAATAAATGTAATGTTGCTAGGTCTAAACATCAGACCAACGGATCATAACTGATTGACATCTACATGCACTCTGCATTTATTAATTTCGTTAAAATAATATTTTTTCTTTTCTACTGAAACTAATTAAGCTTCTTGGCTATAGTAAATATAGTATATAGACAATAAAACTTATCTTATCCGTGAGAGATTCCAGTTGCGTGCCGGCAACGAGTTATCATTTGAAGTAGTAGCGCATTCCAGTTTTCAGTCGAGATGCAGATACGGTTCTGAGACAGCACGTCCATGCAATTAGTAGAGTCACTTCTTTGTTGAACATTTCCAAATTAATAATATGAAATCATTCAATAATAATTGCTGACTGTTTAATCGGGAGTAATCAATGATAAGCAAAAAGCTAAAAGCTAAAAATAATCAACACTTTTAGACTTGACTGAACCCTGTAGGCATCTTTTATTATATTACTACTATGATATTATTTCAGTAATAATGAGGTTTTTCTTTGGTATTTTAAATAAATATTCAATTCTTATAGGTTTATAAAGTGAACAGTTCTACTTTACAAGGGCGTCGGCAGGGGGGGGCAGGGGGGGGCCGTTGCCCCCCCCTACATTCATAACTTTACCATATTTAGCTTCCGAAATCCAACCAGAGTAGGTCTTAAGACTGCAATGTGGCAATTTTTCTGTAGCCCTACTACTACTGTGGGCAAAAAGTACCGGGAATTTTAAATTTAAAAAATTTTGGGATTCCAATTGGAAAAAATGTTTGTACTTTTAGGTTGGCACTACTATCATTAACATCTGTGCAAAATTATACGTTAAAATATTCATTAGTGATTAAGTTACGATTAGTTTTGTACGACGCCAATTGTGCATTTGGCGATTTTGGTTGAATCTCCTCAATCGACCCGAAGCGATGTCCTCGGAGAGGTCTTTTGAGCTTAGAAAATAGCCAGAAGTCACACAAAGATAAATCAGGCGAAAAAAGTAGCTGCGGGACAATTTTGGTCGAGTTAGAACACATAGAACAGGGGCAGTATGAGAGGGCGCATTATCGTGTTGCAAGAACCATGAGTTGTCAGCCCATAGTTCTGGCCTCTTTTTACGCATAGCTTCGCGCAAACGACGCATATCGCTCAAAAAATATTCCTTGTTGACAGTTTGGTCGGTCGGAAGGAATTCATAATGAACTACAACACGATAATCCAAAAAACTGTCAACATGACCTTGGTTTTTGAGCGAATTTGACGCGATTTTTTCGGTCTCGGCCCACCTTTTGCCGATATTCGCTCGATTGATCGGTAGTTTCCATGTCGTAAGCGTAGATCCAAGTCTCATCGCCCGTAATAATGCGTTTTATCTTATCCTGATAGTCAGAAAACATTGTTTCACACACTTCCACGCGGGGCTTTTTTCGATGAAATTGACCGTTTTTTGGCACAAAAATCGCCAAATGCACATTTGGCTTCGTACAAAACTAATCGTAACTTAAACACTAATGAATATTTTAACGTACAATTTTGCACAGATGTTAATGATAGTAGTGCCAACCTAAAAGTACAAACATTTTTTCCAATTGGAATCCCAGAATTTTTTAAATTTAAAATTCCCGGTACTTTTTGCCCACAGTAGTATATCTATTGCCAATAATTGCCAATCCTACATTCAATTTTTTTCATGGAAGCGTTTTCGAAGTATTAATTTTTCTCCGAATTTTCGAAGTTTCTCCGACATTTTAAAGTATACCACGAGATCCAATTAACCGCTGTGGCGAAATATAAATAATATATGATATAGTGGACCGATTTCGACCAAATTTGGTCAGGATGTATAGGACCATAACAGATGCTGATTTTGTCAGATTAGTTGAGATATCTCAAACAACCAAAAAGTTTTTATGCTAAGACTTGAATTTCGACTACTCGTTCCTATCGCAGCTTTATGATATAGTGGTCCGATTTCTATTAGGTACTAAAATATTTTCAATCTAAAAGTTTTGTTGAGATACCTCAAAAAACAACATAAATGTTTATACTTTAATCTTAATTTTCGATCAATAGTTTTAATGGCAGCTATTTTGTACGTCTGATTTTGCATCTGATATGATCCTTAATTTAAGTTAAACACTTAAAATAATTTTTACACCTTAGATATATATTTTTTTTGGGACGATTTGTGACCTCTCGAACCCAAAAAATCACAAAAATTCCGGATTTTGGGACTTATTAAAGTCGCTAGCTTCTGAGCTACTAAGCCGATCTCAAAACTATATGAAAGAAGGTTGTAGAGGGATAAGTAACCTTTAATTTGAGTGCGTTCATATCGGTTAATAAGATCTCATGGTGTACTCTAAAATGTCGGAGAAACTTCGAAAATTGGGAAAAAGTTAATATTTCGAAAACCCTTCCATGAAAAAAGTTTTAAGTGCGATTTTCGTGTTTAGGGGCCAAAGTCCATAGGAAAAGTACACTGAGACATGAGAAGGTGAAATGACTGTAAACTAGTGTAATAAATGTAAAAACGTGCATAAAATTTTAAGCCCCCCTCATTGAGAAGCTGCCGACGCCCTTGCTACTTTATGTTATGAATTCAAAATAAACATATTTAATCTCTGTCAAATTGTACCTAGCCATAAACTACTCACCATTCAAAATACTTTAAATGCTCATAAATTCATTGAACAGTGCGTACAAAAAAGAGATTGTTGATTGGCCTTGACGTTACCGGCAACGGCAACGGCAACGGCAACACTGACTGTGACTGTGACTTGTAGGCCATTCGCACTTAACCCTGTGAAAAAGGCTATTTTCATTTGCTTTTACATCGAATTGAAGATGTATATAGTACAAAAAAATATGTATATTATACTATATGTATAAGCAATGTGCATGACCCACAAATCGTTTCATAAATTGAGGTTAGGCGCTTCAATTCCGCACACACGACGACTAAATAAATAAAATGTTGACAAGCTGGCAAACAGCTGATGGATTAATAGAGATGTGCAGTCTTATATCGTATAATTTTAACATAATCTTCAGCTGAAAATGTATGTAATGTAAAAGTGTGAATAGTCTAGATAACACAATTTGAAACTAGCAAGATAAATTCCAAAACCCTTAAAAAGTTATAATTTCCCAAAAATTTATTTACAAATTATATAAATTTTTCCCATATTTAGGATTCAAAACATTACGCGTTTAACCTTTAGAAAACATGAATATGCATGTACTTCCAAATTGAATATTAATTAAATTGATTGGATCTAATTTTTTAATTCTATCCCATGATCTTCTAAATCTATTTCAATATGATTGAACATTTCTTCAAGTGATTCAATAGATCATCTCTGACGTTCGTAGAATTTATTAGCTGGATAACTAAATGAGCTCGTGTGTGTGTGTGTGACAAATGAAAGTGCGGTTGATTCTAAATTGGATAAAAGGTCTCGATCACTGGGGCAACTAAAAATAGTAAGGTGTGTGAGGGGCATAGATGAAGGTGGAGGTGTCAGGTGTCAGGTGTCGCTTCTGACGTATAACTGGATCACATTGAATTGAGCAATAGGATGCAAATGAATTATATGAATATTTTAGGCATGTTCCGACATTCGAAATCTCACATTTACATTAAATACTTGTTGCACTTGCAGCTTCAACATGTTGCGCCTTCTGACCATAACTTTGGCTCTGTGTGGCACTCTGTGTGCAGCCGCACAAACGGTAAGTACTACTATATTAATTAATCTTATTAATTAATATTAATTAGTATTACCCTATCTACAGCGCAACAACGTAATGGAGGCGATTGCCACATTGACGGGACCCGTTCAGGCGGACAACAGCCAGGTGAAAGGCAACGTCACCTTCACCCAGAACGACTGTGGCCAGAGTGTCCATGTGCGCGTCCAGCTGGAGGGTGTTAAGGCGGGCAAACATGGTTTCCACATCCACGAGAAGGGAGATCTCACCAATGGCTGTGCCAGCATGGGCGGTCACTACAATCCCGATAAGGTGGATCATGGAGCACCACATCACGAGAGATCCGTCACGTCGGCGATTTGGGCAACCTTGAGGTGAACTCCACTGGAATCATTGACATCACCTACACGGATTCCGTGATCAGTCTAACCGGCAAGCGCACAATCATCGGACGTGGCGTTGTCCTGCACGAGCTGGAGGATGATCTCGGACTGGGCAATCACACTGACTCCAAGAAGACTGGCAATGCAGGCGGCAGAATCGGTATGTTGTGATCACACAAGGGTTAACAAATGAAAATGCTCACAAGTGTATTTACTTTCTTTGCAGCGTGCGACGTTATTGGAATTAAGTAAATATCAGTCCAAGAGAATCTGAAATTAATTGCAATCTCTTTATAAGTAACTTTTTTCTCATTTGTGTCAGCTAATAAATAACTACTCTTTACGTTCTCACTCTCTCTCTCTGTCTCTACTCGTATACTCGTATATTGCTAACTGTAACTGTTCTACGCACGCATTAAATATTTCCCTCCCCCTCACACTTGTCACATGTCTTACACATTCACACATACATTGATGTGCGCGCTCTCTTAGTATGCACATATATGTTTGAGTGAGTGTTTGAGTGTATTTGTGTGTATTGTATTTTTTAGCCAGTCATTAATAGTATTATTGTAGGCCTAAGTAAACTTTTATTGATAAGTTCTGGCTTGAAGGGTAGGTATGATGACAATATGGGTTTGTATTCTCATTCTAACATCATTAGCCTGTATAGCAATCTAATTCCATTAATTATGTTTGCTTAACCTATCGCCTGTGCATGGAATCCACAAGCTAACGCAGTTCATTCACACACAATTCACGATCCACATCATGCACTTACGCTCAATCCACTTTCTGCTGGGCCTGCTTTTGTTTTTGCAGCGCACTCGCCTCCTCCACCTCCTCCTCATACGAACAGACAACACAACAAGAACTACAACAACATGAACAACAACAACTACAACAAGCATCAACATTGCACAATAGTCGTCGACGCAATCATGCCGTAAATCAACCCACATTCTATGTGCCCCACGATCAGCCGCACGATCATGTTATCTATCCACTGCTACGTCATCATCCCTATCCATATGCATATCCGTATTCGTACTATCTATAAGTGTGTTCTCTGTGCTGTGCTCGTCTCCTCCGTCTTCGTCTTCGTCTCCGCCTTCAACTGCTCTGCTAACTGCATCATAACTCTACTAATTACAGCTCTGATTTGCTGGAATGGCCCTGTCAAGGTGGCGGTGCCGGAGCACTGCGTCAATCCTTGGCCATTGTCACATTCGTCGTGGGTCTGCTTCTGACGCGTGGATTGTGAGGGAGACAGCAATTAAAATTCCATTCATATTTCGTATTTAAAACTTAACAAAAATACTCCACATTTCATATGAAATCTACTACTAAAATGCTTGTAAAATGCCTGAACTGTTCATCAAAATAAAAATCGAAATTGTTATATACTGCATATATATACATATGTATAATCGATCCACTTCATTTACGGTTACCTTGCCAAAAATTCGAAAGCAACAATCGTCGAGATTTCTGCGACCAGATAGGCCCCTAGGGAGTTTAAATGTAGGTCCCAAAGTGACCCAACTAAATTGGCATGCCGAGTTGGACATTTCTGCGGATATCTTGAAGAAATACCAAAACACAGCAAGCGCGACACGCAACATTAAAATCAACTCCCCGCGAAAAGTAAAACTCACCCACGCATCCATCCCCCCCAGATCCCCAGAGTATACGATAGGGGAAGTCCGGAATGGATGATGACAGAGTTTGGCCAAGTTTTTTTTTGCATGCTTCTAGGTGCCAACTTACAATTTCAAGCGCACATTTACCGAGTTCTTTAATTATTCGCACAGTCTGGCATTTATTTTATGAATAGCATTTATAACTTTCGCCGTTACTTCACTTCAAGGCACGCAATTTATTTGGTATTATGACGTGAAGCGAGTCCCACACTCCGCGGGTCGATCGTTTAGTAATAAACCCACTTATAAAATAATAATACTCCTTGTTATGGAAGTCCTGGAAAATGTGTACATCATTAAGGAAATAAAATATTAGAGTTCAATAGAAAAGTTCCCTGATTTTGTAAGTTTATTTATAAAGAGTTCAAATAATCCTATAATTATTCAGTTTTTGGAGTATTCTTAGGTGTCTTAAGCAATGAGAAAATTTAAATAGATTGACAAGTGGGAATGGCTATAGTTGAGTTCCCGACTATAGGATACCCTTTACTCATTTAAATAAATATACCATATGTTTTATTGCATACTTTTAGGCACTTACATTGCTTGAAGCTTAAATCAGGCATTACTAGCGTTCTGTTTGGTAGATCTTGTTGCTATTAAGTAAGTTGATAGCTTATAAAAATAGATGATTAAGAGAGGAAAATAATCTTCAAATAAATGAGCTTATTTCAGATGCTTGGATCATCTAATGAACAGCCCTCGCAGGTAAGAGCTGTGGTGTCAAATACTTGGCTTTAAAGGTAAACACTTGGGTTAATATTGTTCTCCAAGTACACCTAACTATTGTTTGGCTCTAGTAAAAACCAAAAGAAAATAGTGAGTGCGACTAATGAGTGCAATGACTTGTTACCCACATTTACCATTTACCTCCACTGAGCGGAAGCCGCAGACGACCCAGAAAGCCTGGTGGTAATGTCTGGGAACTTTGCTCAGTTCGGGCGCTGGTCAAAGTTGTTGGCTTTTGTAGGAGTCCCTTCTTCCCACAACTGCGGCTACCCCAACGTGTAACTCAACGAAATGGGTTACAAAGCATAAAAGCCGGACTACTTGCATGTTTTACCCCCAACCCCCAATCCCTCCTCCGTCAGTTTCATCGACCAGCCCCTAATCACATGGCCTGAATAGGCTCTGCGAACGGGCTTCGGTTTCATCGGAAAGACTTTCACTCACTTTTACTTTAGTTTCCCATTGTAATGGCTAAAAGGCGGCTTGACGTTATTCCCGCTGGTTGCCAACCTGCCACATTATGGCCACAACACTGGCCAGACTTGGTTGCCAACGCCATTATCTTGGCCAGCACCAAAGCCAACAACCGGTCAGTTACAATCCCAACGTCCATTCGACAAGACGCGTTCGCATCTAAATCTAAAACTCATAAAATCGTAGCATACTTATCAGTGTTAGCCATCTTAGAGGAGTTCTAAATTTAGAATACTACGTGTACTCGTTGGTTTTTGGAACCACTTTATCAACTTTATAACTTTTAAATGAACATCAAAATGCGCTCCTGCGGCCCCAGTTTAATCAAATATGTTTTATTTGCCTTTAATGTGATATTTGCGGTAAGTTCTGAATAAATTTTTAATTTCTGTACAACATTTTAAAACTTATTATGATAAAAGAGGTCTGCTAGTAATACTTTATAAATAATAATATCATTCGAGATTTAAAATTATTAATTTCTTTTAATTTCGAAATGTGGTCTAAGTAAATAAAAATTATTATTGTCACCAAAAGTAAACTTCCTATATTTTGCACTCGTAAAAAATAAAAATAATTAAATTTTACATTCAATTATTATTAATTCGTTTTAATAGAGCAAAATTATATATTTAGCTTCTAAATTAATTAAAAAATATAACATGAATTAGTTACACTGCGCAATTTACTTATTTACTTTCACTTGAACATACTTATTCCCCTGGCTTTATAAATAAAATTAATTTTCATTTGCCATTGGGAATAAATGGCGTGCTCACGAATTAAGTGACTTGTTTTGTTAAGAACTTTAACCACATGCAATTAGGCGCTCTTTAAAAGATTATTAAATCAAATTACCGCAAATGAACGTAGTATTCTGTGGATTGTGAATAGGGGAAAGTGGACTGCGGATAATGGGTTGTGTGTGATTAAATTTGAGCGCACAAAAGTAGACAGCACATTTTTCAATGCCATATGCTGCAATGCTTCGCGAAGCTTCGCTCTTAGCATTGACCAACAAAAATATGAATAATTAAAGCAATGTCACTCGCTTTATAATATAATTTAATTTTTTAATAGAATGACCACAAACTGTAATTCAGAATAAACTAAATGAGATTGTGGACTATGGATAAACATTATTTATTTAGCGCGCATAAAAGTAGACAATACTTTTTTTAATGCAACGAAACTTCCCGAAGTTTAAAAGGAACAATTTAACATCAATAATTAAAGCAATGACTCTCGTTTTATAGCGTAATTTCATTTTATAATATTTTGAGTATAAACAGTTTTAGAGAATTCTGAATAAACTATATTGAATTGTAGATTGTGGTCTGTGGATAATTAAAATTCTTTTGGCGCGCACAAAAGCAGGCAACACTTCTTTGCCCTTCGAAATGAAACATCAATGACTAATTTGAAATGCCATTGACTTGGCCAATGTCCGTGGTTAAGGTTGTGACAGTGGTCGATGCCTTATCAGGCAATTAGAGTTGGTAATGCAAACACAACCACAAACACGAACACAAACTAGGACTTATATATGTACATATATATAAAAGTAGTTGTATTTAAATGCAGGCACTGAGAAAGTGCGTAGGTTTGATCGGGTGGGTCATTAAACAAATTGTGCTATAGATTATTCTGGGCAATGTGATTGCGTCTGCTTGAAGGAAATCGATGGCTATTTTATAGTTGTTCATGTTCAGACAGTTCTTTAAGTAGGTTGCTAAATAATTACCTTAAATTATTTGCGGATATCAAAAATAGAAATATTTATTTTTGTCAATTTTCCATAGCTATTAAGTTTTTTGCAGAAACTCTTCCAACTTCCAAATATCAAGAAATTTCTAGCGGATTATCTTTCTATGCATGATTTGATATCTAAATTTATTCTAAAAATTATTTTGAAGAAGAAGAATTTTTATTAATATTTCTTTTAAATTAACAAAATTTTGATTTGCAAAAGAAAAAAACAAATCAAACTTATTATTTTCATAACTTTGTTGAAAATCAACCGATTTTCAAAAGGAATGGGATTTAAAGCCTTAATATAGGCTGTCGTGTAAATTTTAGAAAGTCTTCTATGTAGAATTTCATTAAATTATTTAAATTTTAGCCGCAAATATCTCTTTTAAAACTTCTTAATCGCCTAACTTTATTAATTCTGCTCCATATGACTTGCAGCTTTCGGGTCTGGGAATTCTGGTGGCTGGTGCCATAGTCCTGGCCGATGTCAATGAGTTCAATCACTTCGTGGAGGGTCGCGTCCTGGCGCCGCCAATTGTGCTGATAGTGACCGGATTGATCATATTCCTCATTGCCTCTCTGGGCTGTTTCGGAGCCATCAAGGAGTCGCCCACTCTACTCTTGACTGTAAGTAAATCCTTCACTTGTTGCGGACTCGAATGTAATCCGAATTCAATTCCATGACAGTATGCCGTGCTATTGGCCTTGATCTTCATCATTGAATTGGCTGTGGGAATTGCAGCGAGCGTCTTCAAGAAGGATCTGGAGGGTGCGTTGAAGAATTCCCTGCAGGAGTCCATAAAGCGCTCCAACAGCGAGGACACCATGGCCTGGGACAATGTCCAACGGAAACTCATGTGCTGCGGCGTGGACACTCCCGCCGATTGGCGTGCTCTTAGCCTGAACAAGACGCTTCCGGCCAGTTGCTGTCAGCCGCAGTATATCGATGCCGCCGTTGGACACTGCCGGGACTCGCCGGCTCTGGGCAAGGACAAGTTCTATCAGGAGGGCTGTGTGGGCAAGTTGAAGGAACGCATTGATAAGAATGCTACCATTCTGATTGGCGTCGGCATTGGCATTGCCTTCATACAAATTCTGGGCATTGTCCTGGCCTGTTACTTGGCCAGCGCCATAAGGCGACAGGCAAACTAAGGATCAAGTGACCCTAATTTGAATCTTGATTGTTACAAAATATACATCGATTTATATCATTAATTTAATAATTGTAATAATTGTAGAACAAAATGTTAAATCCCGCCCAATTAGCACATTCATTGATCGCTCACGACGGTATTGTTCCAATTTTCACATTCGCCTTAATTTCACAGTTATTGAAATTGAACGAAATTGTGATTCAGAATAGAAATATTTAACTAGAAGACATTTTTTTCAGTATCTGGAATTATTAGAAAACTTTTCAAGTTAGCGATCTTCTGACTTTTAAAAACGCAACAAATCATAAAAGTTGAAAGCGATTTAAAAACATTTTCCAACTTTCTCAATCAACTAAGCACTAAGCTGGAGTTTTTTACAGTCTTTTTACTTACTTTTATTTCGTTTTGCTTTAAACGTATTTATCGAATAAATAATGTAATCGCTCCAATCAAATGTTGTTTTGTGTCTACAGTTTATTTGGTTCTCAGCTAATTTCAGTTGCAATTGGCCAGCACAACGTCCTTAAGCTTAGATAGATTTCAAATTCCGAAATACTTTGTGGATTCCAAACTACAAAGCTACAACTATGAAGGATGCATTTGGACGATGTGCCTCAGCTTGGTGCATTGCCGTTTAACGAGTGCGAACTACGACTACTAAGGGGGGAGGCATGAATGGAATTAGGTTCCACTTTTAGGTTTGTTCTAGGGGCAAATGCATAACTTGGTCCTCTTTCTCCGCATCCTCTGCGGCTCACTTGCTCTGCAGCAAGGACTCGGACAGGCGTTCAATGGCCGTTGCCGGAGGAATCCTTTCCTTCTTGGAGGAATCCTTTTCGGCAGCCGCTGCTGCCTCCGCCTCGGCCTCGGCGGCCTCCTGGGCCTTGGCCTCCTCGTGCTCGCGCTGCTTCTGAAAGTGCCGGAACTCCGTGGGAGTCAACATGCCACGCAGCACGGTCTCGTAGCTGACACTGACGCCCTTGGCGGACATCTTCTGGTGCAGCTTCCAGCACTCGCGCTCCTTGATGCTGCACACATACAGTGGAAAGTTGTAATCCTGCTGCTGCACATTGATGTTCGCCGCATTGTTCTCCTTCTTGGCCTCATCCGAGGGTAGATTCGGCGCATCTGCCTCCACCGGAGAGCTCTGACGTTGCCGTGTCTCCATCTGCATTCCCGGCTTGCCGCCAGACTCCTGACTAAGGAATATGGAAACGGGCGGAGCCGTTGGGGGTCGATTAGCTCGGATTCTCGCTGCCAACGGTGCAATGGATCCACGCCGGATCATGTGCGAGTACTCCTTGGAGGCCAGCTGGAAGGTGGGCGGATAGCTGTCTTGAAACGAGACTGCAAAAATAGTTAGACCATCTGGCATCTGACAGCAGCACTGATAAGCAGCTGATTATAAATTAAATTTTAAGATTTTTGGAAAATGAAATATTTTAAAAATAAAAAAATTGTTACAAAAAAAAACAAAATGAATGAGTTTGAAATTAGAATATATTTGTAGTAACAATTATGCTCAAAGTGCACAATGAAATCTGTTCAGTTTTCACGGAGTTTTTGGCAGTTTTCAAATCTTTTGGGAAACGTTTTTCAATATAAAATATTTTACATTTGTAATGAAATTTTTGACAACCAAATTAAATATCCCAAAATCAGGTTCAAAAGACGTCAAATAATGATGAAGGTATTAATGTTCATCCAAAAAGTGTATCAAGTTAAATATCAAAAGGTAAAAATCAGGCGATTAAGGGTTACCGAAACCATAACCTTTAACCGAGTAGACAACCGATTGAAATTCAAAACCTTAACTGAAACCGTAACTCGCGGAAGAATAAATTTCATTTGACCTGAAACTCTAATAAGCCGAAATAACCGTTTTGCTAACCGGTTTAATTATAAGGGTCAATTTCGAGTTTATGTCACGCATTAAAAAAAAAATTACTTTTCATTTTTAATTTTGATTTTAATATTCTTATGATTTAGATTTTAAATTTCTGTTTAGTGATATTCAGCGATCGAATTTTCATAGTACTGAATAAGCGCAAATAATAAAAATGTGTTACAATGAAATATTACACAATTGCTCTAAAATGTAATTGAAACTATAGTACATTCAGACTGAAGAATATGTGAAATAAATGTGTGAATGAAACATTAAGAAAGCAATGCCTTTTTTAATTATTATTATCCTATGATTAATACAATTATCATCTTTGCAAAAAAATACGTTTGTGAAGCAGAAACCATGCCGGTATTTCAAAACCGAAACATACAAAAACCGGTTCACCGTTACGAGACCTTTATTCAGAAGCTGTTTGCGTAACCGATAACCGAAGACCTAAATGCGAACAGTAACCGAAACCGTGAACTGAAACCGATATTCCGGTCCGGTTTTGATCCCTGGTAAAAATCGACAAAATAAACGAGGCCTATTCCGCGTTTTCACTTTCGATAAGATTTTGCGGAAGTGAATTTCTTCAATCTGCTCGAATATCATTTCGGCGAAGTTCTACGGATTTATGTTCACTTTGAGCTGATGACCGTAGAAGAGCTGAAAAACGAGCATTCTTGAATACTTAGCCGCTAAATGCGAAAGCTGAATAAATGCATTTGCGACTAAATGCTGTAAAATAAAAAGTGAAAAGCGCAGAATAGGCCTGAATCATATCTCCAAAACAATAACGACTATTTTGAGTTTTCTCAATTTTAATCCCTGGTAAAAATCGACAAAAAAAACGAGGCCTGTTCCGGTTTTCACTTTCGGTAATGATTTTGCGGAAGTGAATTTCTTTAACCTGCTCTAATATCATTTAGGCGAAGTTCTACGGATTTATTTCACTTTGAGCTGATGTCCGATAAAGTGAAAAACGAGCGATTTTGAAATACTTAGCCTAAATGGAAAGTGAATAAATGCATTTCACTAAATACTATAAAATAAAAAGTGAAAACCAGAATAGGCCTGAATATATCTCCAAATAAATAACGATATTTTGAGTATTCCGAAAACAAACAAATTTTTAAAGAATACGTAGTTGTAAATACAAAAGACAAATTTTGAATTGTAAAGTAGATGGGTCGAAAATCAGACTATCTTCAAACTTTCATAGCTTAGCCAAAACTAAACTAAAACTTTCTAATTTCATTTTGTTCATGGCTTGTCCTCTAAACTCATTCTGCATTCAAATTGACTCCATTCCATTTCAATAATTTTTGACCCAAGATATTCATTTATTCAATTAAGATATATTAGTTATCCTTAAGTGGCAACTATGATTATAGTATAATATAGTATATCTGAACTTACCCGATTTGCCCGTTTTACGCAGCAGCGGCGCCCTGCGCTGCGGACTGCGCTGCCCCTGCTGCGTCGGCGTCGACTGCTTCTCGTTGCCCGTGGGCGTGGAGGCGGAGGAGGAGGTTTCCTCGCGCTCCGAGTCGCTGCCTTCGGAGCTCAGGAGCGAGACCAGAGTGATGACATCGGGGGCAATGACGCTGCGTGCCCGACTCAGCTGCTGTTGTTTCTTGTTATTGTTGGAGCCGTTGGCATCGGCGGTCAGCAAGGGGCTGCCGGGATCGGGGGGCACGGCCACCGAGGATGTGGCACGCGTGAAGATCTTGCGCCGACGCAGCTTCTGCTGATTGCGCTTGTTGGCCGCACCAAGGACACTCTTGTGGCTGCTCTCGTCCAGACGCACCGGAGCGGACATAGCACGCACCAAAGGCGGACGCCGCTGAACCGTCAAGGCAGACGAGACCTGATCCTCAGTGCAGCTGGCAGGGACAGGAGTGGGATTTGTAGTTGTTGTTATTGTGGACTCCTTGGACAAGTCACTGCACTCGGTGTCGCTTTGAAGTGCCTCCTGTTCGTTGGTGGCACGTATCGTCTGGGCGAGCACAATATTTAAATTGATACGATTCTTGTCCGCCTTGGCGCTGTGGAAACAGAAATTGCAAGTGAGACACTTGACTGACTAACTGACTGATTGTTTGACTGACTGACTGATTGACTGGCCGAGTAACCTACTCTCTAGTGCCAGAGCTGAGGTGTTTGTCTGCCTGCTGCTAAATTTAAATCAAATTATTTGGCATTAGTTTGCAATTTATGCTGTGCTCGATTTCAAAATCAAAATCAAATACAAATTGGCCGCATGCAACATGACGACGACCCAAAATAGAAATTAATTCGTGCAAATGCGAAGGCGGCACCTCTGACTCTCTCCCTCTCTTTCTCACTCTATGCCCCTCTCTCTCTCTCTTCTACTTGCAATCTAACTCACTGTCTGTTTGAAAAATGAAACCATGTCAATTACATTTACAATTGGCGCCCGAAATTCGGTGTTCACACAGCAAGCAAGTCCTTCAGTGCAAAAGTGAATCTTGCCAAAGTTCATTGAACCAGCTCCAGTTCCAGTTCCCGCTACAGTTGCCGCTGCAGTTCCACTCCCAGCTCCAGTTAAAACGCGACTTATTCGTTATTTTTTCAAGCATGTCATTCTCTTCTCCTGGCTCGACTTGACTCCGGGTACGGTTACGATTACTTTCTTTTTTTCTTTTCTTTTTTTTTTGGGTGTTTATGTTAGCTGCCTAATCATATATGCACTGCCTAGACAAGCTTTGATGTCGGTGTCAAGCATGCAAATTGCTCAAAGTATCCAAAGTGTCATTTGCGCATATTTTTAGTGTGCACCATAAAAAGCATGAGGGAATGGAGTAGGGAGTAGGGAACAGGGAGCAAGGGAAACGGAAGGGAAGCACAAGGGAATGTCGGGAAGGTGTACTGCCAGCGCTATTAGAACCCAATTTAGCTCATAACATTTGCATAGAAATATTAACAAGTTGAACGCATGGGAAGAACGCCTCACAACATGACAAGGTCAAATGAAATATTGACATTTCTTATAATACTTATTATATACTTGACACATACGCTTTCTCAACTACGGAACATATCATTTCAGAAAATAAAGAAAAACATTTTAGCGGAAAACCAACAAATTCCATATAAAAATCTGACAAGCATTTTACAAGCTCGAGTGCAAGAGAATTTAGAAAATCTTAAAGGTGTTTGAGTTTAAAATATGTACTTCAAAAAGTGGGCTTTAAAAATACAAAGTTTTTGGAATTCATGTAACCCAATACTCAGAATAGATCTAAAAAATAGTTTTCGTAAAATTAATAATCTAGACTTTTTTTAAATTCTTTTACAATTTATATAATTAATTAATTTTTTACTGCTCTTTCATATTTAATTTTTCTAAAAATTTTCCAAAACGTTTCATTGACTTAGACATTATGATAGAAAGCCTAAAAAATGCATATGGGTATTTCCAGGATCGCGAACTCGACATTCGTACGACTTTAAATGAAAAAAAAAATGCCAAATTGACATTTTAAAAAATGTTTTCTCACGTGTTTAATGCATTTTATCAACTCTTTTTTATGATAAAAGACAATCTATGAAGACTTGTCGTTTTTTAACTATTTATAGAAAACAATGCATCGCGAACGCGACGAAAAATGGAAGTAATTTTTGACTTTATCTTGACAAATGCGAAAGTCTGTGAAATGTGTCGAGTAATTTGGAAGAAAATACTCTTAAGCCATAAAAAAATAATGTACTTTTCCATTTTAGAAATAATTTTGATATGTAACTACCGTTTTATATATTTTACAAGTTTTCTTAGTAATTTGTAACGTGACATCGCGAGCGTGACAAGATTTCCACCTAGTTTGTGCCAAGAATTTGTTCATCAAATTTTATTCCATATTCCGATATATAGCTCTTAGAACTTGTTTTAAATTAAACTTTCAATATATTTCTATATATTACAATCTTACTCCCTGACTTAGTGTAATCGTTAAAATACAAACGGTCCATTTTGAAAATCAATTTTTAAGAAAATAGGCAAAAATATGGAAAAAGTGAATTTATTCCAATGTATAATCTATATTTTCATCCTATTGAATTTTTTCTAGCGTATATTGATAAAATAAATATCTTGAATACATTTTTGGAAGAAAATTTCACAAGATGTGAGTTTTTAATCAATTTTACGTTTTTCGTCGTGGTAGACCTTTTTCTGGAAATGCCCATATATTTTAGTAAAGATATAAATTTAAAATTACCAATTTAAATTTTTAAATTACAGACAGAATATTAGCATTATAAAGGTCTCTAAATTTTTGAATTTTGGTTTTTAGTAAAAAAAAACACACAGAAATGCTAAAAAATTTATATACAGGTGTGCTACAGAAATCTCTTTCACCTGGAAAATGACGTAAATTTCATACAAATTTAAGTCAAATTCAAGTGAAAGAGATTTCTGTAGCACACCTGATAGAAATCAAATCAAAATTAATAATTTTAAGTTACATTTAGAATTATTAATGTGCTTTAAAGTTTTTCGGAATGAAACGCATTCGTCACAATAAAAACAATATGAATTGAAATTAAATTTTGGCATTCTGGCGATATTTAAAAAAATTCTTCTTTTTAAAATTCTAAAATTTTAAAAACCTGCCAAACAGCAAAATATGAATATCATATGGACAGTTGAGTTCTTCGCAATTTGAATTATTATCTCAACAAAGTTCTTCCTAGAACTAAATAAACTCAAATGGATATCAGATATGTGCTTCACCCTCATGTCCTTTAAGGTCTCTTCACTTACTTGTCTATCTTGGTCTGCGCCTCCTTCTGCTCAGCCTGCAGTCGAGAGGCGTGGCCGCCGTCCGACGTCTTCAGCAGCGAGGATGTGGATGACCAGGCGACGAGACTGGTGTCCCTTAAGCGCACGCTTGGATCCGTCAGTCGGCCATCTGCTTTGGATGCGGGCTCGTCAATGGCCAGTGATGACTGTCGACCCACCGTTGTCGTTGTGGGGGAGGGGTACAGCTTCTGGCGAATGCTCTCGATGGAACGGCCGACGGAGAGACCACGCGACAGGTAGCCACGTTGCTGTGCCGAATATTTGCCAACGCCGTGAACATGGGCGTGACCATGCAAGGGGGCGTGGCTGGCCGGCTCAATGAGGGAATGCTGTTTGCGCACTGTTGCTGTTGTTGCTGTTGCTGCTGTTGTTGTTGCTGTTGTTGTTGTCGTCGTCTGGTAGCGACGGCGACTTGTCACTGACAACGACATGTTGGCCAGGTGTCTGGTTCTGATTCTGGCTACTGGCGTTTGATTAGCGACGGCGACGATGACTAAATGAAGTCAAGGAATCGAATAACGCTTTCTTTCTCAACTGCCAATAAATTGCCACAACCACATCGAAGGCAAATCAATTACCAAGTCATTAAGCCAAGGCAATAACTTTGTCAACAAAATCGAAAAACCAAAACCAAAATCAAAAAAATCAGAATCAAAACCGGCTGCAGTCACGAAACTGCCACTTGCCACTTGCCACTTGAATGAGGCTGAACTTTCACTTGGAAGTTAATTTAACAGCAACTAACAACTGTTGTTGTTGTTGTTGTTTTTGTTTTGGCCAGGATCGTCGTCTCGGATACGATTACGATTACGGATTTCTAGGTGCAACTCCGGGTGGCTGCAACTTCCACGTCCACTTTGTTTGCCTGCCGCGCGATAACTGCGTTTTGTGAATGAAGCCACATCGCTTGGAGCAGCTTCGTTATGTTACCAACAAACAAACAAACAAACAAGCAAATAAACGAAATAAACAACATAACGACATCGCTCGGTTGCCAATGCCCCCCTCACTCCCCCTTCTTTTCATGCCCATTCCCTGTCTCCGTCCCTGTCCCTTGCGTGCCTGTACCGGTGCCATCGCCGGTGCAGCGACTCTTTAATGCTCAGCTCAGCTCGGCTGTCGCTCGGCTTGACTCCTCTGACTCCCTTGACTCCTTTGACTCCTGCGTTGACTTGTTTGTCCCACTTCCGCCGGCCCGCACACGTGCTGGCAACGCCAACAGCGCCAACAACGAGGGCAGCTTACAAACTATTCAAATTATTAATCACAACAAAATGGGCTAAAAGTTATGCCTTTTCTTTTAAATTTAGATTTTTTAGTAGAAAAAATTATTTTGTTTATTTGAATCAATAAATTCATAATTAAGTGTTTTTTTTAGTCTTAAAAAAGTATAAATATGAGTAAGTTAATAAAAAAAGTCTTGCTTTTATCAATTATCAATAATTTTTTTTAATATATTGCATAAGTTTTTTTAATACAAAGTTTTTTTGAACCGAAATATTTAAAAAATTTAGATAAGCTTGCAATATTTTAAAAACTTACATAAATCTCCGAATTCTTATTCAATTTTAAAATAAAAATATAATACTTTATTATATCATTTACTTATTTATTCAAACCTGTTCTGGCTTTCACTTTTTACTTTTAAGTATTTAGTTATATGCATTTATTCACTTTGAATTTAGACTAAGTGTTTGAAAATGATCGTTATTCGCTTTATCGGACTTAAACTCATCAACTCAAAGTGATATCAATCCGCTGAATATAGCTGAAATGGTATTAGAACAGGTTAAAGAAATTCAATTCCGACAAATCTTATCGAAAGTGAAATTCGGAACAGGCCTGATTATTCATAAATTTTGATAACTTTTAAATAAATGCAAATATTAGGCC
Organism: Drosophila suboccidentalis; assembly: GCA_037043435.1. NCBI lineage: Eukaryota > Metazoa > Arthropoda > Insecta > Diptera > Drosophilidae > Drosophila > Drosophila suboccidentalis. Next base: position 83,195 of record JBAMBK010001876.1, read on the forward strand.
CATTGTTTTGAATAATCTAGTTTAACTAACCATATATTTGCATTTAATTCTTAAGTCAAATTTGATTATTATAATATTTACTTTAATATTTTTCATGCATTGTGTTAACTATTAAATAGAGGCGTGTAACTGACAGGTTTTGTTGTAAAATGTGGAGAAGCTAGTGTCAAATTAAAAATTAGGTAATATTTAATAAAGATCCAAATTTAGCTATGAACTGGACTATGACTATGTTGACTATGAATTCGAACAACAATTTCAACTTTACACAGTTGCTAAGTTGCTGCCAATTTGCGGAATTTATTAAGCTGCCCTCGCAGGAAGATATGCATGTGTGTGTATATACATATGTATATGTAAGTTTGGCTGACTGGCAAGTTTTTGCCAACTCAATGAACTCGCACGAACTTTTGTTTTCATTTCGTCGCCCGCCTGTCCGATGGAATGAATACACCCACTTAAAATGTAATCAAATGCCTGGCGATTACAATATTCGCTGTCGTAATCCGTACGAAAATCCTTGCAAATAAAATGCACATAACGAGAGGCCGATGAATGAATGAATATGAATATGAATAAATATGAATGGCAAAAAGGAGAGTGCGTGAAGAGTTCGCCGTACAAGTCGCTCAATGTCAACCAAAATGTTAGATGCAAATTTCAAAAAATTCACACACACACACACACATACATATAAGGAAAGTATCTGCTGGCAAGTGAAAAACTTTCACATTTGTGACAATTTCAAATTCATCAAAGACATGCAAAGTTGTATAAAAGTTTTCGTGCGCGTCGGCAATCAAAAAGTAACGAACATAACTGCCCTAGGAACCAAAATGAAACAGCAACAACAAAAACAACAACAACAACAATACAAGTAACAACAGCAAATGGCATCAAGAACCAAATCAAGCCGATTTCAGGGTCATATGCCATTCATAGCTACATATATTCCCTATACATACATATAAAACAAGCGGGAAAGACTATAGTCGAGTTCCCGACTATAGGATATCCGTTACTTATTTAAATCAATTTAAATAAAATTATATTGCATGCTTTTAGGCACATACATTGATTGCAACTTAAATCAGCCATTACTATCGTTCTGTTTGGCCGATCAAGTTGCGATTAAGTAGAATAATAGCTTATAATAATTAAAAATAATGAATATTCTAAAAACTGTGTGTTTTGTGGATTTTCGCGACGGGCAGACGGATGGACATGGACTCGGCTGTTGATGCTGATCAAGAATATATAATCTTTATAGGATTGAAGATGCTTACTTCTTCCCATTACATACATTTCAACGAATACAATATACCCATTTACATATTTTTTAAGTAACGGGTATAAATATATATGTATATATTCAGTGAATGCTTTCCGAGTGTGTCACAGAATGTCAGCGAATCATTGTGAATGCGAGTGAATAGGCAGCGGGTACTTAAAACAAAAAAAAAACTCAACTTGAAGGTCTCTCACATTAATCACATTGATTTCGTTCGATATTTATTGGTTCGTTTAAGAAAAAAATAATAAAACAAATCGCAAATTTCGCCCACACGTCGATTTGGCATGAAAATTCATTTTCATTTTCGGCTTTTCGCAATCTTTGCAACAATTATAATAGAAAGAAAATTTTAGCTAAGCAAACAAAGCGCCAAATAAATTCATATTTGTCAGGCGGTGTCAAAATACAAAGCGGTACCAACAGGCACCGCATTTTCGACATAGCCGATACCCAAAACTATTTCAATTAACGACTTCAATTGATACCGCTGCGAGTGATCGACTAGCAGATATCCTAGCATACTAGAAAGAACTTGGAAAATTGTAGCAAATATTAAAAAAATTAAAATTATTAATTTATCTGAAAACTGTGTATATTTTAATAAAATTAATAAAATATTTGACATTGCCCGATTGTTAGATACCCTACAATATTTTTAGCTCGGCTTGAAAAAAAAACTTTATGAGTAATATTAATTTTAGTTTAATACAAAATTGTTTTAATAAACGATTCCAATTGCAACCCCTGCGAGTGCTCGACTAGCAGATACCCTAGCATACTAGAGATAACCTGGAAAGATTTAAAAACTAATACAAAAAATGGAAATTATTCAGTAATCTGAGATCTGAGTATATTTTAATAAAATGAATAAAATATTTGACATTGCCCGATTGTTAAATACCCTACAATATTTTTAGTTCGGCTTGAAAAGAAAACTTTATGAGTAATATTAATTTTAGTTTAATACAAAATTGTTTTAATAAACGATTCCAATTGCAACCCCTGCGAGTGCTCGACTAGCAGATACCCTAGCATACTTTACAGAAATAATTTGGAAAGAGTTGCTTTTTATTACAAAGAATGCAAAATGAATAATCAGTAATCTGAATACTGCTTTTATTGCAAAATTTTTAAGAACAATATTTTTAATCAATATTTGGATACAAAACTTGCACCTGGAGAGTAAATGTTGAAGAATAATATACAAGTTATTTTTCATTATCACTGCGGACGGCAGTCCGCGCTAGTGACGAAAGCAGCACGAAGGGTGTGAAGGCGACTAACATATAATATCAGGAAGAATGGAAAATTTGCTATGACTGTACCGATCAGGTCGAATTACATACCCATGCGAAAGGTATTAACTCGACTTAGCAAGTGTGCATACTAAGACTTTTGAAAGACTTAACTCATAAAAATACGCGTCGAATGACACCTCAATCATCAAAATCCGACTACTGGTTCAAAAGATCATTAATTTTGAAATTTTTAGTCGCTTTCCGATATTGAGATGAAAAGTCAGTTTGTCTGTTTGTCCGTTTGTCTGTTTGTCTGTTTGTTTGTTTGGATCAAATACGTTGATTTAGCTTAATAAGTTTGAATGAGGACTTGTTCCCGCTCAAAAATCTAGAAACGTTTGTTCTGACGTACTTTTTCGAAAAATTGCTAGTTTAGCGGGAAATAGCTAAAAACCGCTTAAAATGAACGACCCCCATTGCAACCGACCGATAGAAGCTTCAGATGCGATCTATATATCGTTGAAAAGGTATTTTGAAGGGCTCTTAGGCATACCTACAAAGTTTTTTTCCACATTTTGGCGATTGCGATTTTGGTGTTGCCGGACAGTTTGTTTTATCTTGTACAAACAATAAACAAAGTTGACAAAGCTATACTGTTAAAAAATATTGCAATTTCCAAATTTCTGATGTCTTATTCAAAAATTTCTGATATCCCATAAAAAAACCTCTTTACGAGGTAAAAGTCTAGTGACGAAAACATTTTCATGCCCCAAAATTTCTGATATCCAATTTTGTGACGAATAATCTTAAGTTTTACTTAAAAATTATTTTAAACCAAATTTTTGCATTCGGCACTGCGCAAAACAGTGAGTTTTATTTGGTATGAAGAATTGAGACATTTTAGCGCAATGTGCCGAGTGCCAAAATTTTGTTTAAAATAATTTATAAGTAAAACTTAAGATTATTCGTCACAAAATTGGATATCAGAAATTTTGGGGCATGAAAATGTTTTCGTCACTAGACTTTTACCTCGTAAAGAGGTTTTTTTATGGGATATTAATTTCTACATAATTTCAATTTCTTAAATAAATATTCAGGTGTGCTACAGAAATCTCTTCCACTTGAATTTGACTTAAATTTGTATGAAATTTATGTCATTTTTCAGGTGGAAGAGATATCTGTAGCACACCTGATAAATAAAGCGAAAGAAGTTAATTTCCTAAAGATTTTCATAATACATTTCTAGTCTATAATAATAATTCAATTCCTCCTAATCAAATGAATTTGATGAATATGGTAAACTCTGATCTATGATTAAAATAAAATAATAATTTTATGAAATAAATTTAAAGAATAGTGTAAATTTAATTTGTCGTTCATTATATTTTATACAATTTCGATTACTTAATTATAAATAGAGAGAGAGAAGATGTTTTCATAAAGATTTTCTTAAAGAGTTGCTTGTCTATACATGGTAATTATTCAATTTCTCCTTATCAATACAATTTGACACTCTGATCTATGATTAATATTATTAATGTTCATAAATCTAGTATTTTATATAATATATGTAGCTTATACTCATGTGTTTGACCTACAGTAATGATAAGCACCCGATTGTGTCTACATTAATAATAATGCTGTAGGAAGAACTCAACAGTAGCTGTCGGAAATTACGACGAAGAAGATGTTTCTACATTCCTGTTTTTTACTGTTGTGTGGGATTTTCTGTTGCCAATCCGTTCGTATCTCAGCTAAAACATAAAGAGAATTTTATACTTAAGTCATAGCTGCTATTGTTCCAAAGGGTCTTGGTCAACAGCTTAATCAGAATGGTTTGCGGCTGTTGGAGCAACAAAACTGCGGCACATTTACGAGGGTGAAAGTAATCAATGGCTACGAGGTTAAACTGGGATCGAGGCCTTGGATGGCGCTGCTGCTTCTACGCAGCAATATGGAGGAGGAATTCGCGTGCGGTGGAACACTTATATCGGAACGTAAGAGAACTGACAGACAGATCGTTAAAATGATCACAAGTAATTCAAATTCATCAATTTATATTCACAGGTTTCATACTCACCGCTGCCCACTGTGTATCACGACATCAATTGTAAGTTTTAATCAGGGTATTAAACCGAAACAAATATCGGTTTCATTTAAGGTTTCGTTCGGGCTTGTTCGGTTATCACTTACGCAAAGCTTTTATGTATCGGGTACGTAAAGGTTAACGGGTTTTTTAATGTTTCGGTTTCGAAATACTTGTATGATTTCGGTTCACAAATAAAATTATTTAAATTTCCTAAAACATGTAAATTTGAAAGCAAATACAGTCGAACTTCCCTAACTCGAATTTTCTCTAAAGCAGGCCATCCACAGTCGAATTTGTTTGACGAACTGTTCGTCGAACAAGAATTACATTCGCCCACTAACTATTTCAAACATTGCTTGAAAACATCATTTGTAGAAAATTTTCAGAGAATAAACATGTCATCGGACAACGATACAGTCATTGCCTTGATGGCTATTTAGAGAAAAAAAAGACTTGTGTCGCATATTTTTGTTTTTATATGCCTCACTATTTGCATGACACAGGGCTGGTTAATTTTGCAGGCAATAAATAAACTCTAGCAAACATTTTTTCGGCATTTTTAGCCCTTGTTTACGCTACGAAAACTTTTGACAAATGATGTTTGCCCCAACACTGCCATCCATTGTCGAATTGTTCAGTCGAACACAGGCAAGATAGAATCAGTTCTATTTTTCTCGAACAAAACGTACAACACTAAATTTAGACACGAACACTACCACCAACGACGAATATTTCGTCGAATCGAACACGTTCGTCAAACAAATTCGACTGTGGATGGCCTGCTTAACTCGAACAAAATCGAGTGGCAATAGCATTTACAGAGCAAATTTCATACAAATCTGCTTCCCTAACTCGAACTTCCATAAGTCGAATTTCTCCGTAACTCGAACAAAAATATTGGCCCGTGCTTCTGTAAGTCGAATTTTTCGGGAAAATCTCCAATAAAGTTTGATTTTCTTTTTCATATCTGTTATATGCTTTTGTTACCGGCTTGTTTGGATATGTAATATTGATGTACATTAACATATGGTGATGCAATATGGTAGAATATTGCATCAACAATTATTTAGGATTGTGAAATTGCTATAGGAAAGATGTTCGAAATGTACTTCTTTGTCAGCGCATCAGTGTACTAAAATGTTTAAAAATGTTTAAGGAAATATTCAAACTTATTAGTAGTTAAGGAATTTGAAAGTAGACCAAATAAATTAAAGTTTCTGAAAAATGTGTTATGTCAGCAAAAACATTTTTCATTATATTAAAAAATGAAATATTAATTATGATGACATTTGAATCGGGAACTTCTTCTGGATACAGCAAAAGAACGAAGAAACCAAATTTTGAGAGTATCGACAGGTCTTGATCAAACAAAAATCCTTTTTTGTTGAAAATGACAAGAAAAATTTGCAATTTGAAATGCATTTATGATTGAATGCATTTGTAGTTTCTTTTAATATACTGAAAAAAAAAATCCCCTAACTCGAAGTCTCCCTAACTCGAACTTTTTTCCTGGATAATTTTGATTCGAGTTAGGGAAGTTCGACTGTATTTCAAAATTTATTGAGATCAATATATATGTACATAAATTCAATTCGCGCAGAAGTAAAAATTCAATTTTAAAAAGTTTTAAGAAACGATGATTACACCTTAACAACGTAATTGAATTTTACGAATTGAAATTAACCGTTATGAATGAATCGGTTTTTAAACGGTTATTTCTGTTGGAATAAAATCGATTTTTCGGTATCGGTATAATACTTAAAAAAGCTTGTTTTGGTTACGGTTTCATTTACTGTCACCAATTTCAATCGGTTAATACCGGTTAACGGTTACGGTTACGGTTGCGGTATTAATCCCCAATTAAAATATAACTGATTTAATTTATAGAGTATCTGTTCGTTTGGGCGAGCATAAAATATCAACGGACTCAGACTGCAGGAGTACAGGAAGGAAAATCCATTGTTTACCGCCCGTTGAGGATATTAATGTCGAGAAAATCTTCCTGCACGAGGATTACTCACGGTTTACTGGCCACAATGATATAGCTCTAATCAAATTAGCCAGATCTGTGGAAAACAAACGTAAGCACATATTAAAATTCACAGCAATGGGAGTTAAAATAAGAAATTCTCATAGAGCACATTAGGCCAATCTGCTTGCCAATTACTGAAGAACTGCAGCAACAAACGGATTCGCAAGAGGACTTCTTTGTAACTGGCTGGGGAATCACCGAAAATGGCACTGCCTCGGATGTACTGATGGAGGCAAGCATCCAGATGCGGAGTCGTCGGACCTGCGCACAGTCCTTCCTCCGGGAAATCGCACAGACCCAACTGTGTGTTGGCGATCAAGCCAGCGATTCCTGCAAAGGCGACTCCGGCGGTCCATTATCGTTTCCGGCTGAATATCTGAGAAAACAGCGATTTGTACAATTTGGCATTGTAAGCTATGGTGCACGCAGCTGTGGCTCCGGGTATCCAGGTGTCTACACGAAAGTCAGCAGTTTTATGCCCTGGATAAGCAACGTTCTAGCTAACAACTCTTAATTTTAACTTTTACTTTTTACACAATCAAAGCTTCTCATTTCATTATCTCAATGTAATTCTTTGATTGTTATATGCACACAAATTATAATAATTACAATACATTTCTTTTTTCTTGTTATATATATATTTGAATTTATAGAAGCGGTTACAAATTAATCGATAAGCGACTTATCGATATGTTGTTGCATACAAAATGTGTTATAGAAGCTGATTGTCATATCACAGTCGGCAGCTTTTGTCTGTTAGCACAATAGAAATACACAGTCTGGCAGCGCGTTATTTACATTAAATTGTAACAATTTGTTTAATTTAAAATTCTTATTTAATTAATTATTCATTATTATTATTTAATTATTAAATATTGGTGATCATATTAAGAAATGTTGTGTGCTTGTCGGGGAGTGAAGTTGCTATAATTAATTCTAGTGAAAAAAATCTAAATTCGACAAAACCATAACATAAATAAATGCCTGCCAAAATTTAAAAATTCTAACTGCAATATTAAAGAAAATCCCGTAAAGGAATACTTTTTTTTAAATTAACAAAACTCCTTTGTAAGTTCTAGCTTCAATATTTATTTAAAAAAATAAAAACAATGTTGATATTTAACAACTTTTTTGAAAAGAGTTAAATATTGTCAAATATGATACCGTTGCCAAGGCTGCCACCTTTTATTTTAAATACAACTCTGCTGCTGACGTTTCTTTTGCCGTCGGCTGTCAATTGACGTTTGCTGCTGTCGTGGCGTTGAAAGAGAAAGAAAGTTGAATCGCCGATAGAGTCGTCAGTTCGTGCCGCTGAATAAGTACTTTGAATATTCAATTAAAAACATAATGTATCGTCAATTATTTGCGCTCTGCCTGGTTGCCGTTGTGTGTGCAACGGGCGCCCATGGCAGCTGCAAGGCCACGTTGAATGCCTTCAGTACACAGGATGCGACAATTCTCACCCAGCTGGCTCATGTTGCCGAATTCACGTTGCAGTGCAGCAACTCGGCGCAGCCCAGTCTCTTTGCTGAATTCCCATGCGGCAAGGTTGTGCCCGTTGCCAAGGTCGGCGACAGCAAATACCAGGTGAGTTTTTACTGTTTATGTTATGGCCAATAGTTATTTCATCTTGTGACCTTTTGCAGGTGAGCTGGGTGGAGGACATCAAGCAGGGCAGCAGCGGCAATGTCCAAGTGCGTCTCTTTGACGAGGATGGCTATGCCAATGTGCGCAAGGCGCAGCGTGATGGCGACAAGGTGTCGTCGGTCAAGTCCCTGCTCGACATCAGTGTGCCCACAAAGAGTGCCTACAAGGGTCCATGGATCAAGGCTGAACTCCTGGCTGCCTTCCTCGTTGGCGGTGTCGCCTATTTCGCCTTCACCACCAAGAGCAAGGTGCAGTCCTAAGTCCAGATTGGATGCACATCGACTTTTTGAATGAAATTCATTCACCATACCATGTAGAAACAAATTAATGACATTACTAGCGATTCACTCACTCATCATTTTCCAGAGATTTTGCAACACATTTTTTTATCAAGTGCGAGAATCGTGTAAATAAAAGTCAAGAATTCCATCAAAAACTATACACGACAAAATGCATTTTAATGCAACTAATATTTAAAATTACTTAGAATTAATATAAGTATCTAATAAGCCAAAGGAGTCGGAGACGGAGAAAGAGGTTGAAGGTGGAAAGGGCAGGAGATGCATCGCTCAATGAACTGCTCCCGTTGCTGCAGCTGAAACGGAAGCGGAAGCAGCTCCAGCTCCACTTAAACCGCCATTCATGTTGCTCTCCTCATCGGATGATATATCAATCATGCTCTCCACACGCGATGGCGACATCACATAGACAAAGTGCTCAGTGGATCCCTCGGGCGCCATGGAATTAGCTGATATTAACGCTCCTGATCCATCCTGGGACTGTGGAGGCGGCGTGTCCGTGCAGTACTTGAGATTGGCCGTGCTGCCCGATTCCTCTGGCGGCACAACACCGTTGCAGTCAAAGTTCTCCAGCTCCAATTCAATGTCACTGACGATGCGCATGCAACGCATCTTGGCCAGCGACTGAAACTTCATGGGCATGGCACGCACCTGTCGCGCCAAGCTGAGAAAGAACAACGTATTAGCGTCCAGCTCCCTGTTGGCCTGCAGCACAGCGGACACATCCCAGTCGCTGGGAAATCTTGGATCGCTCATCTTTCGCGTCTTGGCGGGAGAGGGCTGAGAGCAGGACGAAGCGGTTGTCGATGCTGAGCAGCTCAAATTGATGGCAGTTGTCTGCGGCGACGGCTGAACCCGACGCACTTTGGAGCTAGGTGGCGGCGGAGGAGGCGGCGTTGGATTGCCCAAGCCAATGTTGCCGTTGCCATTGCCATTCAGACAGTGCGCTCTGTTGGCCAAGTTTTGGAATAGTCCCAGTGGCGCACCAGCTGCTGCCGCCGCACTCAGCTCCTTCTTGAAGTTGTCGGCGGCGGCAAACAGATGCGGCTCGATGATCAGACAACCCACATTGCTGGACGTGCTGCAGTTGGGCGTCAGCGTTGACGTCGACGGCAGCGGCAATCCAGCAGCAGCTGCAGCCGCCTTCAGCGTGGCCAGCGGGAACATTTGAGCTGCAGCCGCAGCTGGTAATCCACTTATGCCCATGGGCAGACTGGCCAGTGTGGCCAAAGCAGCTGCATTTGCTGCACTGGCGGCCGCTGCAGCCGAGACCGAAGCCTTGCCAGCGGCAGTGAGGGGCAAGGCGGGCAGGGAGAGCATTCCGCTGTTGGAGTTGCTGCTGCTCGCGGGCGGAGACATGGCATTGAATGTTAGAGGCGCCACCGCGGCACAGTTGCTCCCGTTGCTGTTGCTGTTATGACTGTGAAGCGGAGCACCCACTGTGCTGCCCGGCGATATCAGATTGGGGGGCGTGGCAGCCACACTGGGCGTCAGTATGGGAGTCGTATAGCTGTTGACCGTCTGTGTGCTCAACGCTGATGTGGATGCGGTTGCCGTCGCCGCAGCTGTCGCTATGGTAATCTTCAGGTCATCCTCGCCCCCATTGCTGGCTGCCTTGGCCAGCACCTGATAGCCAAAGTCGCATTCGGTGTCGTCCTCATCGTTCGATTTCCCATTTCCATTCGCCGAATTTCTGTGTGTTGATAAGATAATTATTTAATTTAAATTCAAAAATAATAATTCGTCTATGGAACTTACCTGCCAGGTCCCTGGAAGGGCTTCAGAAACTCCATGTGATCCGCGTGCGCCCAATATTGATACTTCTTGGACGTCTTGGAGCCAACGCGAAAGGAGCGCAGATATTTCGTATAACTGTCCCGTAGATTCTTCCATTTTCGCTTTGAGGCTTCTGCAAAAATCAATTAATTCGAAATTAGAATTATATTATCATGTTAAATTGGCCCTAAAAAATAGACCACAAAATATAAGAAAAGCTTAAAAAAAACCAATGTTGTCAACAAACTGTTTCAATAGTTAAGAACTCTAATAAAATATATTCGATGTCGTCCTTATCGAGCGTTCACTGTAGAGATGGGCATGGGCCTCCTTTTTGAGGCACGGCACGGCCCAAGCACGGCTGGTAAAAACTGAGGCCCAACACGGCCCAACACGGGATTTTTTTAAATAGGCACGGCACGGGCACGGCACGGCCCATGCCCATCTCCATTTTTGTCACTTCGTGGCGTCACTTTTTTATTATAATGGCATCAATCGTTCTATCGATGTTGTAAGTGTTCGCAAATTGTGTGATACATCGATGAATCCTACAGCTCAAGCTGACAAACAAGCTATAAAACAACGCCAACTTATCGATACTACCATATTTAAATTCAAAATCTGTACCGTGCTTTCCGTGCCTACCGGGCCTACCGTGCCTACCGACTTTGGCACGGTAAAACACGGCAATTTTTTATAAGGGGCCCAACACGGCCCAACACGGATTTTTTTTAAATAGGCACGGCACGGCACGGACACGGCACGGCCCATGCCCATCTCTAGTTCACTGTATTTTCATTGTACACACACATGTACATACATATGTGTAAATATTTGTGTGGTCCACGATGAAAGATAATCCACTTTAATTGCATACTTCAAGTGAATGCATAATGTAAAATACACTTGAAATAAACAAATGAATAATAAAAATGCCTATTTTATTTTTGTAAATGACAAATCTGTACTTATGTATAAGCCGCACTTTCAATGAATAAATTTTGATGACGCTGTTTATAACGCGATCGCTTAGCATAAACACTTTAAGGTGCATTTAGACTAGTTGACAAACAAGTCAATTTTGATGCCAACTTAGTCAATCCTAGTGTAAACAGTGGTCAACACGGTCAACAGCTGCGTTGACTATAAATTGACAATGCGAAAAATGTCAGTTGACATTGTGAGTGTAAACATAGTGTAAACACTTATTGTCAACTATTGAACTCGTAATTGACGCGTTGACAATGGAAATTCAAATTGACTTCATGTTCATTCTTTTGCTTTGTGTTGACAAACTTTGTGTACATGACAGAGGTGGCAAACACTTCGATTTCACCATCATTGTTGGTTGAATAACATCTTTTTTTGCGGAGAACTGTATTAAAAATTATAATTATAAAATCATAAATTTAATAAAATACATTATTAATTATTTATAAATATATCTTAAACAATATATATTAAATATATATTAAAACGAAAATATTAGTGGGTTGCATGGTTGAAACCGATTACTATCGGAAGCTTTAGATTGATGGCACATCGATATTTGGCCACCTCTAACAAAGCAATTGCACACTATTTAATTTGAATAAGCCAAAAGTTAAAAAGTTTGTATTGAACAAAATGGATCCAGAATTTACGGATATTTTTGCTGAATAAGCAACGACGACGACATAACGACACAACACACTGATGAAAAAAAAAACGACGCGCCAGAAAAGTAGGTGCAAGCTGGACGGATGAAAAGTGTTTTCAATTGATCGCGTTGAAGAAATTCAAATTTATGTGACAACACAAACTCCGATTACAAAAACCGCAACAAACGGGAAATATCAAATCATCATAATACAAAATATCGATGTCAACTAAAGAGCAATGGCAAAGCAAACGTCAACGAATTTTAATGTCAACTAGTTTAAATAGCTGTCAACTTCATCGACAATGCGTTGCTAGCTCTTGCGTTGACCAACTGGAAAAGTAGTTGCCAAACATGATTTTTGGTCAACTAAGTCAACTAATGTAAACGCAAATAATGCGTTGACCTTGGTTGCCAATAGTTGACTTTCCTGAAATTGACGCTGCGTCAACTAGTCTAAATGCACCTTTACACACACACATATGTATGTCATAAATGTGGATTGTATTTCTGACCAAACACAAAATCCGTTTTGTATGTCACTTTGTGATAGAGATGAGCAATTTGACGTTCACTGTGATTGCGACTTGTGACTACAACAGTACGAAAACTATGTATAAATTGTATAAATATACATATTCATATAAAAAAAAATATATAAATTTATATTTTACATATTTTAATTTCAATTTTTGCGCAAATAAATATCTCAATTGATCTCTTCAATTTCACCTTCACTGTCACAGTTAAAAAAATTCCAATACGATCATCTCTAATGGCGACTTCTATTTTGACAACTTCAGCTTTTTTGCTCTATCCCTGTCCCTGTTCCTATAGCGTTTTCAAGCGATGTTCTCACTCCTCTACGGTTTTCTTAAGTAGTCTTTTGTTACTTCAGTTCTGTTTTGCTTTAGTTTGTCGCATTCAGTTGATCGTGGCGGACGTGTTCCAAGTGCTCATTGAAGGATATTTGAAAAGTGCATTACCAATATTGAGTTAGTATAAGTTAAAGTGAACGAAAAAATTATTACGTAAGCATTCAAGTTATTCTTTATGTTTCAGTGGTAATTAATTTAACAATTACTTCACACACTAAAAACTCTCCAGTTTTATCCTAGTTTTTTATTTATTTATTTATTATTTTATTTGTTTATTTATGTTTTATTTAATTTTGACTCACATGAATTAAAAAAGTAATACGCAATTTCAATTTGTCGATCTCCTTTCCATTCTTACACATGCATTAAATTTATTATACTCTTTAAGGGTTTGTAAGACCATTGATAAGATCAACACAGTTAGAAATTTGTCGTGAAAACAACAAGAATGAATCTGTCCGCTATCAAAAACATCAACAAATGGCAACAAATTTGTTTTTATGCCGACAAATTGAGAGAAGGCAAATTTTGTGAGAGATACGTATGTATGTATGTAGCTAGAAAGAGAGGGTGAGTGATGCGCAGAAGCAACAGGGTGCCATGGTTTGTGTTCTTATAAGAAATGGGAATCGTAAATTTATGAAGGGCAAAGTTTATTGAAAATTGCATTTTCACTATCAATAAGACACCTGTAGGAAAATAAGTAAAATTATGCAGTCATTCGTCTGAGACGTTCTCTTGTGCAATGTTTACCTTATCCTGTTGTATGCTTTAAATATATAACTCTTACATACGTACATATATTCATACATACGTACGTAAAAGTGCGCGCCTGCAAAATTCTCTCTCAGCATCGCACTGGCAACACTAACAATAACAACAGCGCAGAGCGCGCAGTTTGTATCAATTTCGCTCTTTTGTTTTTGTTTGCTTTTTCTGTGTGTTCGTGTTTTCATTATACTCTTACTGAAAACATTATGACTTTGACACCTGCTTGGTAACACTGGTTCATATTGCATGTTTTGATTGACACATATTTACATAATTGTATGCACAATTGATATGTATGTTGGGTGAATATTTTGGTCATATGATTAGTTATAAATAGTGTTACATAACCAGGCATATGAAAAGTTTTGAGCGTAAGTGTAACAGTGTATGCAAGCCTCGGCGTGCTAGGGCAGGTTTTTCTGTTGCTTTTTTTTTTTGTGTTTGTCTCTCACTGCAATTCGCCGACTGCGGCCGCGTTCTGCACAGCGCCATGCCATCCGCATCGCACTCTCGCCCCCGCCCCCAGTCATCAGTAGGCGCGCTCACACTCACTCACGCACATACACATAGCATACATAAAACAAAACGGCCGGCGGTTCGTCGTCGAAGCGACGATGGCAGAACATTTGTCCGCTTTGGCTTGCTGTGCTGTACGACGCGCGCCGCTGGCTGAGTGTGAGTTAGTGTGTGTGAGTTTCGCAGTATATACAAGTGTGTATGTATGGATGGATGTTTATGTACATGCTATGTGCTTATGTGCATGTTTCCCGTGCACGTAGTAATTGAATTTGAGCGAACAGGCCGTTGCTGCTCCTCTGTTACCGCCACCACACGACTTCCTTTTTCATAGAAAATGTCAGTGTGCCGTGTCAGTATGTCTTTGCATTTTGTTATTTTCTTTTTTGTTTTTATTCTTCTTGATGATGTGCTTACCCACAGATAGTCCAATCTCGTCCGATATTTGGGTCCAGACTTTCATCTTCACCTCAACATTCTTGTAATCGGGATTGTGATTGTTGTAAACAACATCGTACTTCTTGACAATATCAATAAAGTCGGATGTGTTATCAGATGTGGTCGAGGACTCACTAATCACTCGCGCCACTTTCATTTCCTTCATGGCTTTAACGGTTTTTCGAAAAGCTTTTGCAGTTTTCAACCAAAGTCAATTCACTCACGCACGCACGCACGCAACACGAACAGAAATCTTTTTATAGGCGTGTGGGCGCGTTATTGACCGTTGACGGCAAAAACCACGACCACGACCACGACCAGTGTGCCTGCCTTCACTTCCCCTCCCCCTTCACCGAATGAACGGTAAAGAACACACAGGCAAAGCGTACGTACAGACAATGAGCGAACTGTGAACAGCGAGAGGCCAAGCGAATTGAGCGAGCGAACGAACGAACGAGCGACTGCCGCTTTGTATGACCGCCTCGACAAAAGTTGGACACTTGAATGAGGAGAGCGCACATGAGCTGCATGCACACAACCTAACAGCGGCAGCAGCAGCAGCAGCGGCGGCGACAGCAGCAGCAGAGACCGCAGCTGGCAGCGGCGCCAGCAAACGCGACAACAGCAGCAGCAGCCAGGCAGGCAGGCAAGCAGGCAGGGCAATACAAAAACAACAACAGCAACAACAACAACGACGAAAGCAGCAATAACAGCAACGCGCCAGCGTACGAACGAAGCGACAGTGAGGCGAACCGTCGTTGGAGGACGTGTAAAGAAGAACAAGAAGCAGCAAACCTCATCATCATCATCACCATCATCGTCGTCATCGTCATCGTCGTCGTTGTTGTTGTTATTGTTGTCGTTGAAGTCGTCGTTGGCGTTCAACAGCAGCAACGGCGGCAGGCAGTCAGCCCCATGACATGCACACACACACACACTCACACAAAGGCACTCACACTCACATAGATTTACGCACACAGAGACGAAGTACATAGCGACAGCGCAGTTTGGCGCTCGCAATATACGCGCAACGGTTGCGACGCCATTGCCGCCGCCACAGCACCGCTCCAACGTTTCTGTTAACCGCCCACATGAGACGCCCGCTGCTGTGCGGAGCCAAACGGCAGCAGCAGCAGAAATAACAACAGCAACTACAACAACAACAGCAACAGCAGCAAAAACAACAACAGCAAACTCAATTTCATGACTACGTTCGGTCCGTTGCTGTCGCCGACCCACAAGGCAAAAGCATGAGTTGGTTGTTATTGTTGTAGTTGCTGCTGCTGTCGTTTCACTATGTTTTTGTTGTTTGTTGTGTGTGTGTGTGTATACCGTAGCATGCGAGAACTGATGAAACTCATACTGAAACCACACCCCACTCTACCCCTCCATGCCATACAAATGCGTGTACGAAGAGTATATTCATTGTGAGGTATTGGGGGTCCTATTTAGGGAGTCTGTGCCATATTATTTCGCTAAGCTCTTTGCCTAGATTCCAACAGATCTGCCAGCTTCTCTTTTTTATGGCATATTTGATTACTCTTAATTAAGTTTGTTGTAATCAGTTACAAAAATATCCTGAAAAGTGAAGAAATGCATCTTTATCTATCTTATTCACACTTGCATTTTATTGTCTAATTATTAGACTCTAATGTATTCTACAAATTGGTTTAAAGATCATCGAAAGCTTTGTAGATTGTCGTTTATTTGATACTCCTTTCAGGAAAATTTGATTTGTTCTAAAAGCTTTTCAAAAGCTCACGTATTTTTGCTCTCACTCTCAATCTAAGCGAGCGTATGTGTGTATGTGTGTTAGTGCTCGTAAGCTGCTCCTCGTGCTCTTCGCTTTCCACCCGCAATCGCCAACATTGATGCCCACCCGCAGCTGACAGCGACAGCGGCAGGCTTAAAAACAGCTTATATTTGCATACATACATATGTATGTATGCGTGCATGCAGATGTACATTTGTGCATATATGTGTGTGTGTGTGTATAAGTTTGCTTATAGTTTGTATGTATGTAGGGTATGTATGATTGCAAGCTGCAAAACTGTTGCACCTTTTCATTCATGCAGTGCGACTGCGAGTGCGAATACGAGTGGCATTGCAATTACGGAAACTGAAGTTCAAGGTCATTACTTAGCATATGTATTTATGTACAGTTAAATATGTACATATGTATGTACATACATTTACATTTAGCACGAATTCCAATTTTAAAGTCCGACGCTTGAAATGATCGACGCAATGCAAACGATGCCCGCCCGCCCGCCTGCCTGCCTGACTGCACTGCACTGCACTTCCGATTTCTATATGCTATATGTTGTTGTTCTTATTTGTTGTCGTTCTTATTTCTTGTTGTTGTTATTCTTATTGTTGTGAAGTTCAATCGCTGTCGCTGTTCTTATCAGTTACTGCGGCCACCGCCCTCTCACTCTCTCTCCAATACTGCGCTCTCTCTTTGTCGCTCTCTCTCTCTGTTTTTGCAACACGGCAACTTTTGTTGTTGCTGTTGCTGTTAAATAAGTTTTGCTGCCGTTTGCCTCTTCTGCTCTTCTTTAGGTTTGTTTTCTGCCGTTGTTGTTGTTGTTGTTTGGGGCCGCCGTCGCTGAGCTGATTCGCATTTTATGTTATTGTCTCTCTCCCCCCCGTTTGCGTCTCATCATAAGCTGCTTTGGTTACGGTTTGCCCGAGCGAGCGAGCGAATGAACGAACGAACGTCCGCCCGCCGTTGTCGCTGTTGTCGACGTCGTCGTCGTTGTTGCTGTCGTTGCTGTGGCTGTCGCTGCCTCAGCATCATCCCAAATTGTTTCCATCGACGTTGTAGAATTTTTGTGCCCCATTGCCAGAGTTGCCTCCTCCCTTTCCAACAGCATCCCCCGCGTTTTGCACCATCATCTCTTTTGCTGTGGCTCTTTTCCTTTTCTCAAGTTGTTTTGTTGCCGTTGTTATTGTTGTTGCTGTTGTTGTTGTTGTTGCCGTTGCCTTTGACGTTGTCGTCTCAGCCAGCGCCACACACTTGGCCCACTCAGCTGCTGCTGCTGCTGTCGCTGTCGCTGGCTTGTGACTGTAGCGAACCTACGACCAGTTCCCTTCCCCAAGCATTGCGTCCCGCCCGCACAGCTCCTGCTGCTATGTGCGTGTGTCAGTGCCTGTGTGTGTATGTGTGTGTGTGGCGGACTAGCGTGCCCCAAACTAACACGTATAAGTCGTCGTCGTTGTATATGTATTTATATATGCACATACATATATTGTGTGTATATGTATTTATATATGTATATCTGTGTGTGTATGTTTGTATCTCTTGAGCTTGTGCGCGTTTTTGTTGCTTTTATTATATGTATTTTTTCGCTTTTCTCTATGTCCCGTGCTTCAGTCAGCGACGGCAACGACAACAACAGCAGCAACAACATCATCAGCAACGACAACAACAGCAGCAGCAACAATAATAACAACGTCAATGGCAGCGGCAGCCAACAAGCACCTTCCTTTTGCCAGCTCCTACAGCGAATGATTGCCGCATATCGCCATCGTTCTCTTCCTCTTCCTCATCCCCATGCTCCCGTAACCACCCAGCGAGTCGCCTCCCGCCTGTCGCGTCCTTGTTGCCTCCCCATGCCCAGTCACCAGCTACCATCGTCATTATCATTATCATTATCATCATTATCATCGTCGTCATCATTGCCATCAAAAGCCCGGCAGCCAGCGCAGGGACGGCAACGTGCGTCCTCCCCTCCCTCTCCCTCTTCCCCTGTACACCTATCCTCCTATTCTGCCTCCCCCTCCCCCACCACTCAGCAAGCTCTAGCGCCAAATGGCAAAGCGAACGGACGGGAAGGCAGATGGCAAACGGGGTGGGGAGTGGGAAGTGGGAAGGGAAGAGTGAGAAGGGGGACAGCTGTATAAGAGGCGTGGGGCGTTTGCGTGCGGCGGCGTGAAGCCGGGGGCAAAACTGTATGCATGGGCGTGAAGATGTGTGCTGTATGTATGTGTGCATTTATGTATGTATGTGTGTGTATGTAATGTTGTTGTTGTTTCTGCTGCTGCTGCTGCTGCTGTTTGGGGCTTTTGCTATCATATTGAAGCGGCGCGGCCTACAAAGAGCGACGAAGTTGCTGCCGCTGTCGCAGTCGCAGTCACCGCTGCCGCTTACACTGAGCTTTTGTTGTTGCTGTTGCTGCTGCTGCTGTTGTTGCTGTTGTTGTTGCTGCTGTTGTTGTTGCTTCTCGCAAATCGATAAACGATGTCCGGGACTGCGGCATAGCCCAAGCGCTTTGCGTGTATACCTATGTATAAGCATTACATATGTATAAGTGTATATGTATGTACATGCATGCAAGTGTGTGTGTGTGTACAGTCATGCGTACGTATGTATGTGTGTGTGTGTGTGAGGCAAAGCGGCCCCAACAATGTCCCGTGGCTGGGTCAGCAGCGTTCCACAATTTAGTGCAGTTATCACTGCGCTCAAAATATACATTTCACTAGGTATATGCATATATACACACAACTATATTTTGTATAACTGCATGAATATTTATATTTCATATTTATCAAAGCTTTAAAAAAAAAACAAAACAAAGTCTGATTAAGTGCAGAGAGCACATGGAATCAATTCTGTATCAGTAGATACTCAGATAGTTTCTAGAAGACATTGCATTCTTATAAATTGATGATTCTAACTACGATTCTATTATTTCAAGTGATATTTTAGATTATCTACATATGTACATATTATATATGCAGGATTTATCATAGGGAGAACTCATAAATGTAGATTTCCATTAAGTAGTTGTTTAACTATTTCATATACTAACTACTTGGGAACTAAATGCCAAACTATCTAATGAAATAACAAACTAAAAATCGTATTTTTTTAAAATAAATAGAGTTATCATATTATGCACTTATGTATATGTACATGTATGTATGTACTTAGTTCCAAAGAAAGCTCATTATAAGGTGCGTTTCATATTCATAAGACACTTTGAACCAAAATTAAAGAAAGCATTTAAATAAATAGTTTCTTAGATCTAATATTAATTGGCTATCTGTGAAGAACCGTTATTGGCGCCAGTTCTCATGCATTCAGAAGAACCGTTATCTGTTTCATAATGATAAGACAGTTGTTGAAAAATTGATTTTAGTGAACTAAAATGTAATGAGTGCGATTTTGTTTGATGTTTTTATGATAATCTAATTTTTTTTAACAAATATGCAGCGAGGTATAATATTGTCGAGTGAAGTTCAGGGAAAAATGTTGACCTCCAATGAACTTTGCTTATCATTATCTCTAATTTCGAGAAAACTTAAGAGAAGTCATCGACTACTCATCAGTAGTCCGATTTTTTTTTATAGAATTAACCTAAATTCGTTAATTTGAAGCTAAATGGTAAGAAACTTGCACTTTCTGCGTTAAACCTGTGAAGGCCCAAATATTAATTTTGCCTTAATAAATATTATTTGCTTAAACTAACCATCCTAAATTCTACTGAAACTTGTTCGTTTTATTGCTAAGAATATTATATAAAAAAACAACTTCGATAAAATATGTATTTTCTGAAATATTAACAAAAAAGGGGGTGTCTTATGATTATGAAACGCACCTTATAATTTGCGAATTTTTTGTTGAAATAAATATATCATAATTAGTTTGCATTTATTTTTTGTAAGTATTCATTAGTACAATACGATAACATATTATGCGTAGAAACTCCTTATTTTTACTTTGATTTATATTTTAAAATTTGTGTATGGATATATGTTCATATACCTTTAAGTACAATATTCTAAGAATCAGGGAAAGAATATTCCTGAGTTTTAAACTGCTGTATTACTACAATTACTGTATTAGTAGTAATTCCGAGATGTCTATTTTATTTATGGTAATTAATTGAACAATGTAATAATATTTAATGGTCTACAAATTGTACACAATTTGTGTCTATTGCAGTCATTTGAAAATTGAAAATGTCGACTTTCGAGTATTATCTAGAAGAGATTGCGTCCGATATTAGCAGTCCCAATGATCCCATTGATATTAGCGACTTTGTCACTGTCAAGGATTACGTGCTTGACATAATGCGCATGGAGGATTCATACTTTGAGGACATATGCCAGAACGATATACTCTTTGGTAGGTCACATTGATAATTCCCTGTTTCCATTCATTAATCGATCAAAGTTAATCAAATCAATTGATTTTGCAGGCAGTGCTTCTCATAACATACGCATCTTTAATGATGATGAGTTTGATGTGCTGATGGAATTGCAATTTCCGGCCCACAATCGCATAGAGCCGGTGGAGTGCAAAGATCGTCCGGGTTTTGTGTATTTGGATTTCTCAAAGGCCTGCTTGGATAATATGGTTGCCTATACATTGGCTAACAATAATCAAGATTATTTGAGTCAATCCTGTCTCAAGAGCTGGTTGAATAATGTGTTCAAGTCAGCCTTAAGCAACTATGGCAAGGTGATTAGCACTGGCTACGAGACTTATACACTGAGATATCTCTGGCGTGGAATTACGTACACCATCTATGCCAAGTCGCCGTCGCGCTCTTTCTCCATTGACTTTGTGCCGGCCGTTAAGATTGTACGTCCCAATTCAAACACCTGGCATGCGATACCAAAGCAAAAAGCCGGTTCCGGCAACACGGCCAACTTTACGTTCATGCTAAGCGATTCCCAGGCGGAATTGAAGCATGTGAAGCGCTGCGGACGAGCGCTGAGAGATGCCCTCCGACTTTTGCAGGCTCTCCGCAATTCCAAAGATCTTCCCAAGCTGCGCTGCTACCACATGGTCAGCGTGGCCATTTGGATGGCCCGACAAATGGGTCACTCCAATGTTGCCAATCTGTCCGTCAGCGACGCCTTTCTAATGGTACATATATTACTATCCGTATTGTTTTATCTCTTATACTCATTTTTACATTTCCTTTGTCCCATAGTTGCTCTCGGATCTATGCGATGCATTTATCGACGGTCATCTGTCCTATGTCTGGGACTCTCGCATGAATCTCCTCGGCCACTTGACGCCTGCGGAGATGTCACGGTATACCAGTGACCTCTGCTCTGCCTACAATACTCTAAAGTCGTATCCACACCAGCCGAATCTGAGCTTTGAACGCTGCCAATGGCACTTTTCTAACTAATTCTATTGCATATATGAAATATTTTTTATATGTTTACTTATATTTTTTAATTGCACTTCTATATTTTCGAAATAATATAAATAAATGCATGAAATTTCGCAAATTTTGAAAATTTTCGAGCTGTTTTTTTAATTAGGAATTGATTAATACACATTTATTAAATTTACCACCATTATTTAATCTAATTTTGAATTTAAATTGTGTAAATAATAATAATCTTATTGCAAAATCGAGCAAATGTTTAAATAAATTTGTTTTTTCAAACAGCGCAATGAACTTCTACAGATTGCGGCGGTCGGTCGATAGAGGATAATATAACGACAGCATTCAATTAATAAATTAAATACCAGAAGTATTTCAGTATATTTTCTTTATTGATTGTTATCGAGAAACGATAATTATAGTTGTGCTGTGTCAGAAATATTTTAATCCATTGTTTACTGCCTTGTTTCTCATTCAATGTTATTTTATAATTTAAGCAAACCATTTGGCTCACAAACGTTTTATATATTTAACAAATGGAAATACCTGCAATATGAATTTACAGTAACTGCTACTCATATATTGTGCTATTGTAACAGTCACCGTTAAGTTGCTCTTTTCAGTATTTTTATAGCACTTTTGTCGTTTGCTCGTGTGCAATATGTTGTCACACTGTTTGACGACATATACCCATAAGCTTATATCAATTTTACATTCAAGTGCGTAATTTCTGATTGACAAAATGTCCACACCGTTCGAGTGTTACTTAGAAGACATTGCCGACGACTACTCGGATACAGATAAAGAATATTGGCCAAGCTTTATAAAGATCAAGGAACATGTAGTGCAGAGATTGAATTATGATAGCGAGTTCAGGTCTTATTTTAAAGAAAGCATTCCATTTGGTAAGTGTGCTTCGAAGAACATTGCGAATTTGAATTGAATTTGATCTGCTTTTTAGGTCCCGCTGCTCATGGCACTCAACTTTATGGTTTTCGCGGCAAGTTCAGCGTGATTCTTGTACTTGAGATACCGCATTACAAGAAAATTGAGCTGTATGATAACAATGACGAGTATTTGATGTTGGGTGTAGAAAATGTTCCCTACAATTTGCCTATGGAAGATAATTGTCAGTACATCAATCGCTGGTTTCTTCAGCAATGGTTGAAAGACAAATTTTTGCATTTATTTGAAAGATATGATATGAGAGTTACGGATTCTCGTTATCAGACTTTCAGTCTTAGCTATCAATTGAGAGAAATGCGTCATACAATATTTGCTAACCCGGATTCAGATTCAAAAAAATCTTTGATCATTGACTTTGTGCCGGCAATTAAAATAGTTAACCAGGATTATCCATCTTCAGATAATTGGCATGCAATTCCCAAGTTAATAACCGGTTCTCAGGCTAATTACTCTTTCATTATGAGCAACACAGAGTATGAGAAACGTTTGCTGCAGGATGAGGATCTCAAGAATGCCATGATTCTAATTCAACTTCTTTGCAATTCGAAGGGTCTGACCAAAATACGTTATTATCATTTGATGAATTTGGTGATTTCGAATCAAATTAACGTCTATGCATCAAATCATAGCTTACAGTATATTTTCGTAGAGGTTTGTTTTATTACTTGATTCTCAAATATTTCGAATTATAATTCATTCTATTATCTTGCAGATCCTTCGTGAATTATACAATGCCATTAACAACGAATATTTGCCCTATATGTGGGATGAAAACATCAATCTGTTGAGTAATCTATCCTCAAAAGTACTTTCCGACTATGAAATCATACTTGACAAAGCTTTTGATACTCTCAGTACGTACAGTCATCAAGAAAATCTTTCCTTCGCTCGTTGCTTAAGTCACTTTAAATAATCATTTCCAAATATCGAATAAAGGTTTATAGCATAATATTGTAAGAAATTGTTTATTTTTTACCAATCTTTTTTATAATAGGTTTAAGGTGAACTATTTATGTATTTCGGATTTCTTTCTGAATGCTACATGGCCTCATTTTGATGAGTTATTTGAGGTATAGGACTTATTAGTTCGACGTCCTTGGGTAAAACAATCGCATGACTTTGTTGCCTATCCTTGAGTTGTAGCTGAAACAGTAATTGCACTAGAACAATCACGTAATTAGCTAATCCATTAAATACCTAAAATGAAAAGATTGAATGCTACAATGTGAAATATCCGAACACTTTATAGACTTACAATATAGATCATGGAAATGTTGCAGGGAAAGCTGCTGCCAATGGTGGCCACGTGATTGTTATGCATCCGCCAGTGCTGGAAGCATTCGACCCGAGCTTGTATGGATCTCTGGTCGCCAAAATGGACAGCATACTCGCTGAGCAGACGCAAGCAGTTGCGTTTCTGGAGAGGATTAGTTATACATTTCATATATCTACTCATAGTCTCGTGTGTGCTTACCTCCCGCTGCAATAGATAGCCGTAGGTGCAGGTGATGATGACCTTGTAGATGTGGACGACGAGATGCAGCGATAGGAACGCATATTGCGTATCCAATGACTCGGAGCGGAGCACCTTCTGGCATAGCACATAGACAAAGCAGGTCATGTGGGTGAAGTCATAGAAGATGCCAGTGGCGGCAACAGCTCCACATATCGCATTCACCTCCGTTAACAGCTGGGAGCAGCATTTGGAGAACTCAAACAGTTTGTCGATACTTTGATGGAGCTTCTCCTGGTCGCACTTGGCGCGATAGAATTGCTCGAGCAGCTTCATGATCAGTCGATAGCGTATGCGCAGATAGTCCATTAGGCCAATGTGCACGAATCCCATGGCGCCCACGCTGCTCGTCAGCCACGAATAGGTGCAGGCAATCAACACTGTGGACACAAAGCCGCAGCTGCAACGTGTCGTCTCGAACATGAGGGCAAGTGAGACAATGTTGTAGCTTATGGTAATCCCCACGGTGCCATACCAGTACTTGGAACGCGTGCGATTGTAGCGCCAACGAACATGTGGAAACTGCGCAGACACACGAGTGTCCAGCAGCTGCATCCTGGTCAGCAGCTTAATATGCCGGCTGCGATGTCCATCTAGAGTTACACAATACTGCACATAGGTGAGAATACAGGAGAGCGACTCCCAGGTAAAGATCATCTTGACCAGCGGCGACAGTTGACTAAACATCGCCTGCGACATTTCCCTATCGCTGAGCTTGACATAAACGCCGCCCACAAAGCCGAGGATTAAGCCAAAGCGCATTGTTAACGCATAGATAATCCTCAGCGGTGTTGACTTGGGTCCGCCATCGTTGTGATTGTGCAGCCGGAATGTGATGACGCCCCAGTAGAAAAGCAAACTGTAGAGGCTATCGTAGCAGTAGACGAATCCCTCGCCATGTGCTCCTCTCTCGTTCCTCTGCATCGTTTCAACCGGTATTTACCGTTTTAACCGGTATTGACAGTTTTAACCGGTATTGAACGTTTTAACCGGTATTGACCGTTTTAACCGGTGTTGACCGTTTTAACTGGTATTGACCGTTTTACCCGGTCTTGACCGTTTTAACAGGTATTGAACGTTTTAACCGGTATTGAACGTTTTAACCGGTATTAACCGATTGAAATTGGTAACCGAAACCGAAACAAAACTTTTTTATTATAACTAAGAAACATAAAACCGAAATTATTCAAGCCGAAGCAACCGTTTAGTAAGCGATTTATGCATAACGCTTAGTTTCAGTTCAATCATTGAATTCAAATTTTGTTGCTAATATTTTCTATATTTAATTTGAATATAAATCTCAATGAATAGCAAAAATCTTTTTTTGAAAATCAAAGAATATTACCGATAACCGAGACACAAAATTTGTAACTTAACCGCAACCGTAACTGATACCGATATTCGTTTCGGTTTGATACCCTGGCTTCAACTGCTTTTGCTGGGGTCTGGTCTGTGTAGGGTCAATTAAGCTAGGCGTTTGGTTTCTTAATTACAAACATTAGATAAAATCGCATTTAGTAATCGAAAACACAATTTGACAGTTCGGTTTATTCAACGTACATTATGCATGTGGTTCACCTCTCGTCGTTCTATCTAATTTAGATGTACATACAGTCAATCAAGTAATTTTTTTGACAAAGAAAACAATCACAAAAACCATTTCATTTTGCAAAAAAAAAGAAAAGTGTTATGTCCTAAGAACCAACTATTTTAAGAATTAAATGAAAAAGTATGTTTTTTTTTTTTGCAAAACAAAACTAAATAGGTATGTGCATTTTTTAACTTGACTGTATACATTTGGCGTACTATACTTCTAGTTGTATTGTTGTTGTTGTTGCTGCTCAGTTGTTGTTGTGTCCTCTAACTGTTTGATTTTGTTCAATGTGAAATTTATGAATTATAACTAAATACGTTTCGCTTTCTGTTGTCGTTCATGTTTCATGGTTTCATGACGTGTGTTGTCTGGTGTGTGTAATAAGCCACCTTTCAAGTTCGACGATCCTTCTTGTCGTTGACGGCACCGTTGGTAAACGCATGGTTGTGTATATCCGACTTCTTCCGTCGCAGCGCCTTTTGGAGCACATGCGCATCCGCTGGCTCGATGCGTTTGTAGTATTGCTCTTTGGTGTCGACGATTTCAAAGCCAAACTTCTTATAAAACTCGATGGCGCCATCGTTGTTGATTTGCACATGCCTGGTTAATGAATAATTTAAATTTAATTCATTATTATCGAAATTTTAGATTATACCCACAAGTTTATAAGGCAGCTATATCACAAAGTTGCATTTAATCAGGTTAAAGCTGCCGCATAAACTTGCCAACTTGAAGTACTCACAGAAAGATACTGTCGAAATTGCCATCCTTTTCAGCATAGTTGAGTATGTGCTCAAACATGACAGTGCCAATGCCCAGGCGGCGATAGGGCGATAAACAGCCCAAGGTCATGATGTACAGACGCCGCTGATTGTCGGTCGTGTCAATGCGACAGCAAACGGCGCCCACAACAATATCGTTGTAATATGCAAGCTTGGCCAGTTCGCCGGCTTCGAGCACGTCCACGTAGAATTTGTCATTGTAGGAAACAGGAAAGACAACCGTGTTGAGCTTCTTCAGTTGCTTAATGTTATGTGGCGTCACGTCGCCCAATTCGATACTGGATCTGCAAACAAAATCGCCCACACGATGAGACTCATTCACTCCGATGTACACTTTTAGGTTAGGGTGTTTAGGCGCCCTTAGGACAAGCGCGTTCCAATCGAAGCTTTTGCACTTACCTAGTCATGTTTTTTTGTTTAGAAAATTATTTGCGTTTTAACAATGCGCTTTGCGCCTTAATTTTTAAAAGATATTTTTGTTAAATTAGAATAAAATGCTATTAACTTGATAAACTATTTTTACGATGTAATCGTTATCGATATATTTGATATCGACAACAAAAAACAGCTGCGAGTGATTTTCAAAAAAGTGTGACCAAATTTATAAATTCTTGACCCAGGCTAGTGATGTAAATTTGAGTGGAAACATCGATGTCGATGTTCATCGATGTTTATAAAATAAAACTTCGATGTTGGTTGATACATCGGGTCGAAACTTCGATTCATCGATGTATGTCTAATCGTATAAAACCATACCGTTTGTAGAAGAAAAATAGAATTCCTTAGTTTACTATAGCAGTTTTAAAGTTCCAAACAGTTTTAATCATTAAAGTATAAACACAAACTACAAGAATGCTTTTTGATGAGAACCTTGAAAAGCCTTCTTGTAGCTATAGTATCTCTGACCAATTTTAATAAATTTACTCACTTAGGCATTACCGCTATAAATTACTATAAACTCTCTGTTAGAGCGGCAAAACATCGATGCATCGAGCATCACTAACCCAGGCATTTGTAGTTTTTATAATTTTTGGATAAATTCACTCATTGAAGGTGGTCACACTGTACCAGATTTGTTGTGAAAAGTTGAAGTTAATGCAATTATTTTGAAAATAAAATGAATCCGAACATGAATATGATGCAAATGACTGGGCCTTCTATGATGCAAGTGTCGCCCATGATGCAGTCGTCGCCACAGCCGATGATGCCTTCCGGTCCGCCGGGTCCCGTGCCAATGCAGCAACAGCAGCAGCATCAACAACAACAACAACAGCAACAACAGGCGGAAAAACTAGACAACATATCGAGGGTTAAGAGTCTGCTGGGTCCGTTGCGCGAATCGATGTTCCTAACAATACGGTCTAGTGCATTTACACTGCAGCAAAACAACCTGGCGGACAACCTTAAGCGTGATACTGGCGGACATGGCCATGTGCCCCGTTTTGACAAACATTTGGAGGATTTCTATGCGTGCTGCGATCAAATGGAACTGCATCTCAAAACGGCAATTCAATGCATGCAACAGTTAACGTCGTCGCAACACTATCTCCCTGGCGCTGTGACTGCTATGAGAATGGAGAACTTTATGCAAGACAATCCAGCTGGCCCCATTCCCTATCCCACGTATCTGAACACTGTACGTGTGCACGTACAGTCGGCGAAAGATATTCACGATACTCTAATTAGTGCGGCACAAAACATATCTCAGGCCGATTGATAATTATAGTACTTTTATGTTTACATTTAATTAGTTGTTATAAAGTATTTTATTTAAGGGACATTAAATTTGTATGAATTAAGCAAATGCAAAGATAATCGAGTGTGTTTACTCTATTCCACGGTGGCCACAATTGGCGTTTGTGCGCCAAAACTGGCTCTTTTTTGACCTGTTGGCGCAATGGCACTATTTTTTTCGAATTGGCTCATTTTTTCATCTGTTCAGAATTAGCTATTTTGTATAGTTTTAGGTAAATACATATTTATTTTTATTAATTACATATTTATTATATTATGTGTTATTGCTTTAAGTGCTGTGCTGCTCGAACAGCGTGTCCACATTTAATTGCAATAAATCGGCGTTCATATTTAAATCTTTTTCATAGAGTGTGTTGACTTCTATTGAAAAAAAATAACAAATTACAAACTCACCACAGTCGGCCAGTTTCAAATTTTGTCATCTGCAATTTTTATCACCTTTTTTGTTATACGCTCTGGTCACCCTAAAAGAGTTTAGTTGTTGAAGTCAACAAAGTTCGCGCGAATTTACGCTTCTATTTGAGATTAAAAATGCGAGTTATTTGTAAATAATGACAGAACGAAAAAAGAAGAAGCCTAAAAGTGACGCTAAGGCGTCTGAGCAGATGCGCAACTGGTTAAATAAACCAAAAACAACAACAAAATGGTAAGATGCTCGATTAATTAATTTGATTCAGTTCTGTGTTCTCACTTTTTGTTTTTCTGCGTAGTACGCAACCAGTTTCGTTCCAAACATTCAGCAAATTGGTGGAAAATCTGCCGGATATTGCATTCCAGATACAGGTCACTGAAATCTTCGCATATAAGATGACATTGGATGAGTGCGCTCAATGGTTTTACAATGCGTTCTACAGTGACCCCGCGATACGATCGAAGTATGAAATTCAACTTAGACCATGTCCATTGGCGATGAAAAATAAGTTACTGCAATTGCCCTCGGTTGACTCGGCTGATGGAGTAAACATGAATACTGAATCGTCCCCAGGTAGTGACAATGACCGTCCACAGAACACAGATGGGGTTGAAGTCTCAGTAACCAAGTGAGTGAATAACTGAATAACTGATTGTTTCATAATAAATATCTAATATCTTTTATAGATGTGGACGCTTCTTTTTTCCCGTGACGTTTGCCACTTTTGAGCAATATGTCGTTAAGGATAGGTTGCTCCCTTGCCTTGTGCACAAGCAGACCAAGGATAAGGCCGAAAGGAAAGCAATTTTTGCAGACAAATCGAAATGTCGTTACATATTGCAGAAATATTACAACTCCTTTTACATATTTCCAAGCAAACGTAAGCTGAATAAGTACGGTTTTAAAGAGGCACCGCCGTCGCTGCAGTCGCAGCTGCTTAAGGAGGGCATTCCCCTGGACGAGATGGCTAAGAAGACAGTGGAGGAATTTTTAAAGTAAGTCACACTTTCTTAGAGTTGTGTATCATTACTTTGTAATCATTTAATGACATAACTTTCCCCTGCAGCCAATTTGCCGGAACTGTTAAATTGTCTGAAGCAGGTAAACCACAGGACAGGTGAGTCACAAAGTCAAATAACTGTCTGTTAATGCATATTAATTTATTTCCAATCACTTGCAGCATATCGTCAATTGTGAGTTTTGCTGTTTTTCAAAAATACGTCACCAATGTGCACAACATCGCCTGGTGTTTAAAGCTGAACGAGCCGGAATATGCCTGTAAAGGATTCGAAGACTGTGCCTTTGCTTATTATCTGGCTTTCTATTTAACGCCCGAAATTCGGGAGAGATATCCATATCAATTAGCACCCTGTACAACGGCCATGAGGAACCGCTTGCTTGCTTTACCCAACCAGAAAGATGTGGAGGCGTTGCTTGAAATGAAAAGACTTAATATACATTTACCGCTGTCGCAAGAACTTGAAATTCGCTCCAAACCAGTTGAAGAACAATGTACAACTGCAAAAGGCCCTGGAGTGGAATCTAAAGTGTACGTATTTTAATACTAGGAATATAAATTATAGATCTATAGTTTGTTTTATAACCCACAGACTGGAGACAGAATCACAAGAACTGGAAATTTGCTCCAAAACAGTCGAAGATCAATGTGAAATTGTGACAGACCTCGAAAAGTCCCTGGAATGTGAAATGTACGTATATAAATATTTTGGATATAAATTGTAGATCTGTAGCATGTTATACAATTCGCAGGCAGGAGTTACTATCCGAAGAATTTGAGCTTGCATCCAAGCCAGTTGAAGACCAATGTAAAATTGCTGAAGTCCCTGAAATGGAATCTGAAAAGTATGTATATGAATATTTGGAAGATTGTTTATAGATCTATAGTTTGTTTTATAATCCACAGATTAGAGCCAATGGGTGAAGGAGCAACCAATAAGCAGAAACTGGCGAGAGAAACACAGCCCGTGACATTCGCCATATTTAAACGTTTCATCAAAAATCTAGACACGATTGTGCAAGAAATGCTAAGCTGCGAGGAGCACAAAGGCAGATCTAATGAAGTGTGCGCTTGGGAGTACTTTAAAGCGTTTTATGCAACCCCGCAGATACGTGAAAGATTTGCATATGAGATTAGGCCGTGTCCGGCCAAGATGCGTCAGAGACTGCTGAGCATTCCAGAGGAGATTTTTGTTTCGACTGAAAGATCATCAGCAGCAACTGATGCAGATGTCAATGATAATGCCATTGAGTTAACAGCTCCAGCTCAGCTCGGACATAATTCAATAAAAATGTCACCTGCTAAGGATCAACAGCCGCCAAAAGAAGTTGCGAGCACAGTACCCAAGTAAGCAATCTATGGTTCCTTAATACACTAGGTACTAAGACGTTTATTTTATTTTAGATCATCCACAGAACAGGAGCAGCCAGGGAACGAGAAGCAGCCATCGACTGAGAACCATCAGCCAAAAACAACTGTCGATATAAATGGGAATTCTAAACGAAGCAGTGGCAACAAAGTTGTTGTTTTAGACGAAAAGATTACAATACCCATAGAAAATGTCAAATATGTATTTCCCGTTTCGGTCCAAACTTTTAAACGTTTCATAAACTACGATACGTTAAAAGTGGAGCTGGCCAAACGATTTGCAAAGTCCAACAATGTCGAACAATTGTTGAGCAATGAGCGCAGTAATTCAATATTATTGCTACGCTTTTATCGCTCGTTTTACATTGACAAGAGCATACGGAAAAAATTTAACTACAACTTTGATGCCGCCCCCGTTGAGATGCAACAGAAACTGCTCCAGTATGCTGTGCCTGAAGGCGAGTCTGCGATGTCAACAGCTCCACAGAGGGCTATCAAGATCGACCCGAAGACAGCTCAGAAATGTAACCAAAAAGATGCTCCAGTTGCTTCAGTGCAACCAATTGTTAGAGTGGTACCATTTGCTCCAGGACCACCAGTTGCAGCTGTTTCAGTGGCCCCAGTTGCTCCAGAGCAACCAGTTGCGCCAGCATTACCAGTTGTTCCATTGGCCCCAGTTGCTCCAGTACCAACAGTTGTTTCATTGTCACCGATTGCTCCAGTACCACCAGTTGTTCCAGTGACACCGATTGCTCCAGTACCACCAGTTGTTCCATTGGCACCAGTTGCTCCAGTGCAACCGGTTGTTCCAGTGGCACCAGTTGCTGTTCAACCCGCTGTTTCAGATCCGGACCAGAAGCGACTATCACACAATGACAGACAGTTTCCCGTCACGTTTAGGGCTTTCTCAAATCTATTGAATTTGGATGATATTGTTAAGCAAATGCAGCAGGAGGCGCACTACGCCAAGAAGTCGGCCAAAGAGTGCAAGCTGGCCTATTATAAAGCATTCTATCGGACTCCCAAGATACGCGAAAAGTATACGTATATCATGAAACCATGTCCATCGATCTTGAAAGCCAAAATACTTGAGATACCAGTGATAACCGATCACAACTACAGCAGTTGTTCCCCAGAGCGAGACTCCGAGAGCCTTCTTGCTGATCTGTATGCAAGCAGAGCAGCAGAACTATCCAGGTAAGCGGTATTAAATTACTTAAGACTTCAATTAAACATGTCCTTCTTTTATAGAATGGAAAAGGAGAACGTTGTCGAGTATGTGCCGCATAATCTGGGATCTTATATAGCACTACGATTGCAGTGTCCGCAGAAACGTTCGCTGCTGGAAAAGCACTTTATGGAGCGGAAGAGGACAAAGATAACTACAACTTCCAAAGTTGCAATATCTGAAGAAAATACAGTACGTTCTGTAGTTGAGGCGACAAATCCAGAGCGAGAATTAAATATAGTATCGAAAACGCCTGAAGTAACTGCAACTGTGGATAGTCCCATGGAACTTGTAGAAACCACAACAACAACATCGGAAGTGGTGGATAAACCAGCCCTAATCAGTAAAATAACTGAATCTGTAGTTACAGCAACTGTGGATAGGACTAGTCCCATGGAAGTTGTAGAAACCACAGCAACATCGGAACATGAGCTTAAAATAAGTGAATCTGTAGCTACAGCAACTGTGGATACGACTAGTCCCATGGAAGTCGCAGAAACCACAACAACAACATCGGAAGTGGTGGAAAAACCAGCCTTAATCAGTAAAATAACTGAATCTGTAGCTACAGCAACTGTGGATGGGACTAGTCTCATGGAAGTCGTAGAAACAACTATAAAAACAACAACGGAACATGAACATAAAATAAGTGAATCTGTAATTACAGCAACTGTGGAAAGGACTAGCCCCATGGAAGTCGCAGAAACCACAAATAGAACATCGGAAGTGGTAGATAAACCAGCCTCAATCATGAACGCAACAGAATCCGCAAGTGCAGTGGGAACTGTAGTTACCGAGGAAACCAAAGCTGCTACACCAACTGCTTCAACAACAGTCAATGTGGTATCTTTACCTAAAGATATTCCCTCCACTTTATCCGCATCATCCGAGGCAACCAGAGCTTCCACAACTACTTCCACAACTCCCGGCACAACAGAGAGTACAACAGGCAATGTGGTATCTACATCGAAAGATATGCCCTCCACTTCATCTGAGGCAACCAAAGCTGCAACAGCAACTGCTTCCACAACAGGCAATGTGGTATCTTCATCTTCATCCGCATCATCCGAGGCAAGCAAAGCTGCAACACCAACTGCTTCTACAACAGTCAATGTGGCACCTTCATCTAGAGATATGCCTTCTACTTCATCTGAGTCAGCCAGAGCTGTATCAGCAACTGCTTCCACAATTCCTAACACAACAGAGAGTACAACAGTCAATGTGGTATCTTTACCTAAAGATATGCCTTCCATTTCATCCGCATCTAATTCGACAACATTCAATGTGGTATCTCAATCTAAAGACATGCTCTTTACTTCATCTGAGGCAACCAAAGCTGCTACACCAACTGCTTCTACAACAGTCAATGTGGTATCTGCATCTAAAGATATGCCCTCTACTTCATCCGAGGCAACCAAAGCTGTATCAGCAACTGCTTCCACAACAGTCAATGTGGTATCTGCATCTAAAGATATGCCCTCCAATTCATCCGCACCTAATTCGGAAAGAAGAGCAACTGAATCAGCGAGTGTGGCGGCAGTAAGAGCTGCCAAGTCAAACAAATCTGTCACTGAGTCTCAGACCTTGACAGTCTCATTGGTTTCCTCACGACCAATGCACACACTCTCAAAACTAGCCAAGGATTTCTTTACTCCCAACGGCAAGGTAAAACATTAATTCAATATTTAAAAAGTGAAATGATTTATAATTAACATCACATTTTAGGAGCACAACTTGAAGTACTTAATATACACAAGTCACGGACTAAAGAAGACCATTTGGCGTATACTCTCGCAGTTGAGTTTCTCGGAGTTCAAGGCATATACGAGCATTTATGAGGGTGAAACCTTGTATAAGGATGAGAGTTTTTTGGGCCGAATCTATTACCATGTGATTGCCAAAGGACATTGGCCCATCAGGTTGTATGTGAAATTCTCAAAGCTAAGTGAACTCTTGAAAAGCAAAGGTGTTTATATCGATGACTTGGATTTGAAACAATTGTCACCCAAGATATTTTGTTGGCGTGAACTGAGTCGCTTTACCAACTTCGACAATATCGTTGAGTGTGACTATGGTGATCGAACTGGTCGCAATGTTGAAGATGTTCCCCATCTGTTTACGTTGATCGAGCAGTTTTACGTGCTGTGTTGGACACACGACCAGTGGATTCATCATGTTCCAAAAATCATAGTTGAAAACTTGATTCGGGAAGACACTAAGGCAGCCAACATAACAATGCTCCCAGCTACAAGTAAGTGTCGATAGCATCAGTTGTATTGCTGTCATCTAATTAAGAATCTTCAGTTCCAGTCTGCCTGATTGAATACAATGCAAATGCGCCCGAAATTGCCGTCGAGATCCTAAGTGAGGGGACAGCAACGACTGAATCAGATGCTACTTGTCCACCCACTCAACTGGAAGTGTCTCTTGATCAACACCTCTTTGTGGACGTAGAAAATGTCTGTCCAGCCTCGCAAGTGCCTCAGACTCAAAATGATCCACTTTTGCAGACTAGCTTATCTGTTCCATTTCCAATCAAGCAGGAGCCTGTTGAATTCCTAACAAGGATGCGGTTTTCCATCAGTAGCGAAAAGAATAGTGAGTTCATCTGTGAACCCATCACAACAGAGGAACTAATCATCAATCTGGATACTGAGGAAGATGAACGCAAGGAGGAGGAACTGGCATCACAGCCCATCATAACAGAGAAAGAAATCATTAATCTGGATAATGAAAAGATGGCAGAGGATTTGGCATCTCAACCCATCTCAAAAGAGGATAACGATAAAGAAAAAAGCACTGAACTTAATGTTACATCTACAATTTCAATAGATGACTCGCAGGATATACTCGATGAAGTGATGTATGAGGAGCAGATGGCTAGTTTCTATGAATTGGAATCCTCAGAGACACCTGAGCAGTTTGAAGGCGAAGTTGATCAGAATCCTGCTGAGATTCAGACTAGCCAAGTCGCTGCAGTTGAGTCAGGTCAGCCAGAGCAGTTGGCATCTCAACCCATTTCAACAGAGGATGATCGGTCTGAACCTGATGTTTCATCTGTAATTCCATTGCTTAGCGCTTGCGATAGAGAATATTATCAGGATATACTCGACGAAGCGGGGAATAAGGAGCAAATGGCTGTCGCGAATGAATTGGTATCTTCAGAGGCGCCACAGCAGATTCAAATTCAACCTGCATCTACTGAAACAACACAAGGCGAAGTTGTACAAAATTCTGCTGAGATTGAAAACAGTTCAATTTTGCGAAGCCTTCTCCCAGTTGAGGCAGCTAGAGTCGAGCCAGCGGCAGTCAAAGTCAAACAGGAGCCTGTTCAGTTCATCACAATGATGCGATTTTCCATGAATAGCGAACAGAGTGACGAGTTCAAATGTGAGCCCATCACAACAGAGGAACAAATCATCAATCTGGATACTGAAGAAGTTGATTTGGCATGTTTCAATATAACCCCACCTAATGTTACACCTGCGATTGCATTGCTTACCAATTCCGAGCAAGAAGACTTTAATGATCTAATCAATGGGGCAAGGGATGAGACGCTGCAGGAGATTCCAGTTCAAGCTGCAGCACCAAAAGTCGATGTTGAACGAAATCCTGTTGTCGAACTGCCAGTTTCAGCTTTCACTAGATCTGTTACAGTCAGAAAGCAGCAACGAGGAACGGCATCGACAGTGCCCTCCAAAAAGCCTCGTCTAATGGCTGACAATGTGCCGCAGTTGAGGCATGACTTCCGTCCCTTACCGCTCACTGCCATGGTTCGCGTCGAGGGAAATTTGGACAGAAGAGAAGATGGTGGTGCAGAGCAAGAGTTACCCACGACCTCCAGCCAAGGAGAAGAGTGTGGCCAGATGACGGCATCCCAGGCTCTGGCCCTGGCCACAGACAACACACAGTTGATGGAATCGTCGCAGCTGCAGCGCCTGCTGGATGCTCCGTATGTCAACCTGCGACAGGTAAATGTTGTGGCTTCTGATAGTGATAAGAATGATAGGGCTACTACTACTCAAAGGAGTCCCCCGACGGTGCACATCGTGTTTAGCACGCTTCAAAGATACATGTATTTCAATTCGCTGACCACTGCGAACATAACTAAATATCAGATCAATAGCTTGTCCCTGGGCAGCTCGTATCAGCAGGCATTGATCTGTGCCAACGGCAAGTTGTGCAATGTCTACGGCCCCTTGTTGGAGAATCTATTTCCCCATTGCACAGCCAGTTTGCAGCAAGATTTGCAATGCCTTCTCCAGGACATCGGCGAATTCAGTTACAACAGTCGCTTCAATGCGCATCGGGAGTCCAGAGAAGATCTGCGCACCCGGGTGCTCTTTGCATTTATGAGAGCGGCGCCGCCCTTTGCTCACATTCGCCTGCAGTTCGAGAACGAGACCCGAGAGTGGGCCAACTGCAGCCCGATCTCGGAACGTGATAGCGATTTGGTAAACCGCAAACCCAGCTGTGATGTGATTTCCGGATTAAGACCGGAAATACTAGAGCGCATGAAAGAAGTTAAAAAACATTTATGCAATCCTTAAAGTGTTTCTCTTTTCTATGTAAACAAATAAATTAATTTATATTTCGTTAGCTTATATATTTGAATTCTTTCTTTTATTTTCAGAGGCAACATTGAGAAGATTTGATGTGTTTATTGATATATTGTCTCTGCTGTTATATAGTTCGAGGTCCCCTTTATGTTTATGGAAAATAAATAGTTGATCTAAAAAATAATTGGTTTTATTTTACAGTTTTTAGTAAACAGAAAATAAGCAATTGTGTTTAAACTTTAAAATGAAAATATATTCGATTTATTCGATTTTTGTTAAGTTTGCCGCAGCTACAAGCACAGAGTTGTTATTTATAACGCAGGGTTGCCTTGCCATTTAGTATTTGCAAGAGGCGCGCATTTTGAAAGCTTTACTTTGGACAGAGAATATAATTAAAATCGACAAATTATAGCTAATTTTAATTTTTTGGCTTTCTATGATGAAATTTAAAATAAAACTAAATTTATATTTATTTATTAATTAAAATAGCTGTAAGCATAGGGGAGTGTATTGAAAAAATACCTTATTTTTTTGACAGTTTTAACGAACTCAAAAAGTTTTTAGAATGTACAAAAAAGAATAATAAGTAAGCAAATGTATATATTTTTATCGTGGATAAAATGACATGATGCATAACAATGAAATTAAATATTTAACAAAGTGTGTCAAGATATTAAAACTTGGCCTGTTTGATAGCTGTATTTGCCCTTAATGCTATCATTACAGCCATCTCTCTCTCTCTCTCAACCCTTTCAAGTATTACCACAAACATGGCACACACACATGACAACAACAAGAAACATACAAACAAATAACAAAACCGAAAGAACAATTTAATTAGCGATGACATGTTGCCATTTAATTTTCTTGTAAAAAGTGTAATTAAAAATGTGCCCTTCACAGTCGGCAGCAACTGTCAGAGAGGAAGAGAAAGAGTCAAAGACAAAGACAGAGACAATGGCAGACACTGTTGTCTATAAAGTTGTCGTACATATACACGGCGATCATATATCGGTAGGTCGGTGATAAATCATATTGCGGCTGCCTCTGGTGCATATTAGGCCCTAAACGACCAGATAATCTATGGTCTGACCCGGACTAACAAAATGTTGCAAGTGGCAATAAATTTAGGAAAATACAAAACATGCTGACAATTTTCCATAGTATGAAAGGTGTATGTGTGTGTGAGTGTGTGGGTAGGGGTAGTGGTAGTGGTGGGGGGAGTGTCCTGTGTCCTGTGCGCACACACTGAGGACACAGTCACGTCAACACTTTCAACTCTTCTGCTGTGTGTGTGTGTGTTTTTATTTTCATTCGTATCCTTTCGGCAATAAAAATTCCGTTTGCTATTTATCTTGATTGTCCCTTCGCTCAAGTCCAAGTCGCGGATACGTTGAAGGATACGGATTGCGGGACACGGGCAACGGGACTTGGGCACTTCAATGTGGCATACATTGTGTGGCAGTGGCAGTTCCAGCGGCAGTTTCAGTAGCTCGTGGTCTGTCGCCTGTCGCGTCGCGACGCGTCGCTAGAAATTTTTTGCTTAATGAAATGTACATAAAACTAAATGAAATTAAGTTTCTGACGTGCTCGGTACCAAGTCCAAGAGGCCCAGCACCCCGCACTCCCCTCCCCTGCCCACTCTGGACCCCTAATCCTTTCGCGTTTGCTGCGTGTTTATTACCAACGACGGGCATAAAATGCAAAATGCGTCCAACTCCCTATCAAATGGCACAAAATGGCCGGCCCGGCCTGTTGTGTGGTGGGAAACCCTTTTCCAAGAACTTGAACAATTCCGAGCGAGTTCGAAAAAGTCCGAGGAGGTCCGAGAAAGTCCGAGCAGTGGCCATGGGTAAACTCCTGTGCCGTAAGGGGGCAGGAAATTAAAGCACTTGCCATCATCATCAGCAGCAGCAGAATCGCAGCTGCTTGTGGAGTGTGCGAGGGGTTGTGGAACTGGAACTGCTCGGAAAAGCTCATAAAGTCGAAATTAAATAATTTGTCTTCTTAATTTTCAAATAAATTCTTCATCATCCAAATAAAGGAAACCCCAAGCAGCAAAAACAATTGTGCGCAGGCAGCAGTCAGCCAACCAGAAGCGTGGCGAAATCCCCGGCAACAACACAAACCAACAAACCAACAAAAACCACCTCACACCCCCTCGAGCTACCCTTCCCTTTCCCTTGAGCTACCCTTCCCCCTGACTCAGACTCAGACTCTGGCAAGTGCACACTCTCCGCTCTCGCACTCGCACTCGAGATGTTGCCGCGCAGGGACTTTTATTAAATTCGACCTACGCCATGCCATGAATATGGGAGCACTGTCTGTCTGTCTGTCTGTCCTGTTGTCCCAAATGTCCTAGCGTCCTTATTCTCAGCCTTGCCGCCCTCGCGACAGTTTTCGTATTGTGTTTTTTAATATGTTTGTATGTCTGTCCGACTGTCTCTGTCTGTCTGTCGCCCGGCACAAATAATCGTGTACACCATTAATCCTTATTTCACGGCATTGTTCTCATTTCCCCTCTCGCCGTTGCTCCTCATCCTCATCCGCATCCTCACAAGTGGCATGTAAGCGATTATCGCCAGGATAAATGTATGAAGCAGAAGAAAACAATAAATGTAAAAATAAATAAAAGGGTGTCAATGACTTTTGATAATAGAAATGATAGTCCAAAATATTTATACTGGCACAATAGTGCACTGAAACAAATTTACCCACAGTTTGAATGAATTTATGGTCGTTATGGTATTTAACGTCAATAATTGGGAATTTCAAATTTAAAGAAATGTATCATTGGATAGTGATGTCAATCCAAACAGAATATTGAGTTTGATATCAAAATGTTTAGATCGACAAATATTGAATCGAGTTGAAATATGACGATGTATCTAGTTTTAAGCAAAATTTAGAAAGAAATTTAATTTTAAATTCAAACTGAACATAACAATTTTGAAATGTAAAGTTGTTAGAACGAAAATCAGAATTACTTAAAATTTCTTAGATTTACCAAAACTAAGCTGATTTTCAAGCGGATCATGGCTTTATTAGTTTCACCATTAAATTCTATCTGCATTCAATGCTATGAATTTCGTTAAAGTATTAATAAGTATTAAGAAAATACTTTAACGACATTCAAAATATTTGAATTCAGATAGAATTTAAAGGTCAAACCTTGCAATCAGCTTCTTTTGTCATATTTAATATAATAGAACACTTTAAAGTTGATCCTGGGAAATCTAATTTTTGTAAAAAATCATGTATAATTCCAAAATAATTTTTTCTTGTAAAGTAGCCAGGTCAACATTGAGTTTTGAGAACTGAATATTCCAGTATCAAGTGTTATTATATTATTATGATTATGCGTGAAAGTAAATGAGTAACTTTGCTTTTCTCCCAGTGTCGAAAAAATCTCGTGTCAAGAAACCAATAAAGTCCAACGACAGCTTTTAGCAATCACAAAACGATTTGAGATAGACGCACAGCGAACCAGTCAGAGAAGCAACAACGACTACAACAACAGAAAGAGGAAGCAACAACCCTCCGCTTTCGGCTGTAATCAATGTCCTGGTGCTTGGTCCTTGCTGCTTGGTCCTGGCGCCCTCTTCAATAGTTGCGCACGCTTTCCGCTTGGCCTAATTGCCGGATCAGCAGCAGCCTTGATGCTCCTTCCTATTTCAGATGCTGATGCTGATGTTGACGCTGATGATTCTCGTCCTGCTTGGAATGTTGGACTTTTTCGACATATACAAATTTTGGGAGGGGGGCGGGCGCTGCGCAAAATGAAAAATGACAACACTGGCAGGGTCGAGTCGAGTCGAGTGACGACAACGACAACGACAACGTTGTCGACGACCGCACGCATTTTCCGAAGCAGAGGGAAAAGGAATGACTTTGACTGTCCTGAGTGTGTGTGTGTGTGTGTGTGTGTGATCCCTTTTGCATCCTTTTGATGCTGATGCTGATGCTGAGGGTGCGAAACGTTTGAATGCGAAATTAAATGATAAAAGATAGCAAGGACACACGCACACAAAGCGTATGCTGTGCAGGATGAACTAGGCAGGGAGTGGTGAGGAGGGTAGGGGAAACCCCTTGCTACCCCCACCGCCCCTCGCTCGCCAGTTGGCCCGCCCTTCATTCACGCGCCGTCAACGTTGAAGGTCGAGCACCTGTTTTATTAAAAAGCAAATAAACGAAGCCAGGACACCGCAGACAGCAGAGCATTGTTAATGTTAATGGTCGGAGGGTGGTGGTGGTGCTGGGTGGTGGATATGGCGGCCAGCTGGGCAGGGAGCGGCACAACAACAATGATAACAACAACAATAATAACACGAACACATATATTAAGGCTCATGGACTCATGACTGTCAAGTGGTTGGCGTAGCATAATAATTGTGCATATTTGGCTTTTTAATAAAATCTAATCGTCATGGCATCAAGGGGCGGCTCAATATGGGAGTGTCTAAAGGGATGGAATGGGGAAATCCCCGAAATATATGTGTATGGCCATTAGTGGCGGCAACAATCCGACTGAGCCTGAGCATGGGCAATGAAATTTTAATTAAATTTGCCAAAATAGATACGGATTAGAACTGCAACTGGGAAGCAACTGGGGCAGTGCAACAGAGATGCAAGATGCATTGTTCCTGTCCCATACCTGAGGCAAGAAGGCACAAGCCAATTGGTTGGGAATACGACGACTATGTTGGGTTTTTAGGTTCCAGCCAAGTCCCCAAGTCCCGCTGAGCATTTAGGAATTGGCTACCAAGCGATCGATTGTCACTTCTGCGAAGCGCACAACTAAGAAAAGCAGCTCAAATTAAGAGAGGGAGAGAAAACAGAAAAACAGAAAAACGGAGGAAAAAAACCCAAATGCCGAACATGAAATTTTTTGAAATTAATTTCTGTTTCTCTTATCGCGCTGCCCACATTGGGAAAAGACTTGAAGAGACGAGTCGAGTCGAGTCCAGGAGTCCACGAGTCCAGGAGTCCACGAAAGAGCCAGTAACCATCCAAACAACAACCGGATACTGCGCTAAACGTGATGATGCATTTAAGATTCTTCCGATTGGTCATTATTGCCTGGCATTTAATGCTGCTCCGTTGACGGCGTTTTTGATTGATCTACTCATTGACGTTACTCCCTGCGCCCTGCTCCCTGCTCCCCTCCCTCCATACCATTCCTTTTCCACTGTCCCACTGCAGATGACAGCAAATCATCATAAGGCAATGACAACGAAGACTTTTACAAGCAGAACGACAGCGGAGTGGACAGAGGAGCTGAGGAGCAGGATGAGGATGGAGACCTCTCACCACAGCCAGATGACAGCAATCGATAAGCAAGAGAAGACTCTGCAACTCCTTGATCTCGTCCCCTTGGCAAAATGGTTGATGACTCAAACTCAAACTCAAACTCAAGGTTTCAATGGCTGCAACATCACAGAAATTCTGCTCCTAGCCGAGAGTACTTCATATTGTCAGCAGAAGGGAAAAACATAACAAACTATGTATGAATAATAAATATATTAAAATAGTTATGACACGATTAATTTGGCTGCGAATTACAGTTAAAATTATTTAATTGACTATATTATTTAAATAATTCAGTAATCTCTACTTCGATTTCATGGCTAAGTCAGAGATTAAAATAAGTATAGAAGCTCCTTATTTTTAAGCAAAATACTATGAAGTAATCTATACTTTAAACTGGTAATATATTGATTATCTTTATTATTAAATTACCTTAAGTTAAACATATTTTAATATTAATTAGTTGAAGCTTAAATTATATTTTTAAATTTAGTCGGGGGAAGCGATGCCACATTTTTTAGTCAGAATATCGAAGTAAGGTATTTAAAAAAAATATATGGAACCACTTCAGTTTATCTTTAAATTAAGCATTAGAAAAATAGGAAGATGTTAAATCAAGTTTTACCCAAATAAAAACCTTTAACTTATTGTGCAATTTGATAAAAACATTTGTCACGAAGAGCTGCCCAGATTAATGGCATACGAATGATGACTTAGAGTTGAATCGACGTAACTTTTATCTTTCTCGCGCCAAATACTTTTAAATTTTTATTTAGCTAAACAAAATCAATTATTGCATAAATAAATTAAATTATGTTTATTAAGTAAGAAAAAAAACAGAAGCTTATTGCTCTGCAATGATAAACTTGAAAAAGTTGCTAATCAAACCCTTGGGTAATTTAATCTGAGAAGGTGTCAACCCTTAGCAGCCTAGTTCGAAAAGGTTGGTGAAAATGCTAAGAAATATTAAATCTCTCGAAGTTCTGTGGTATCTCGGAAATTTCCGTGCGGAATTGCTATCTGCGGATTTCTATTTCGCTTGCGATTTCCGTGGCATCCCTGATTAATACACTTCTTTTTTATTTTGAGTATCATTTAAGGCTGAAGATTTTACATCTTTCTGATAACTTAAAATCTTATTTTTTTATTTTTTTTATCTTTTGTATTTTTTTAATGCTTATATCTGATATTTAATGTGCTGTACAGCTGCCCGAATAAAGTTTACGAATGATGACTTAAAGAGGAATAGAAGAATTTAATCTTTTTAAGAAGTCTAATTATTATATGCATATTTAAAACTGGAGACTTGGAAGTAACTTTTATTTCTGACAAATTGTACATCATTTATGGCTTATTGCAATCCACACTCCACTTACATAGATGCTCTCAGCTTTCTCTCAATGACGCGCCCACGTGCAGACCCATTGAACTATGGGCCCATTAGTATTAGTTGCCCCTGTCACACGGTCATCGTTGTCGTCATCGTCATCGTCATCGTCGTCATCGACATCTCAAACGTCAATTGTTGCAAGTTGCTGAGGCAAGGCAAGGCTCAAAAACAACAACAACAACAACCACAGCGTGTTGCATGCCCGCGCGTACACGGGAGGCATGCAACCGCGGCCGAGTCCCTGCCACAGTGCCTGCCACTCCAACTGCAGCGGTGGGAACAACAACAACAACAACAACAACAACAACAATAACAACAACAACAGTCAGCCAATGACTAAAAAGTTTCTCAAGCTTCGGATCGTGCGTCATATACATATATACATGTCTATATGTGTGCGTGTAAATGCATACACAGTGTGTCAAGTAATTATTGGCATAATTTGTGTTGATAACAAAAAATTCTGTTTTTTTTCATTTGTTTTTGTATTATGCTTTGATGGTTCTTAGAACTGTTCAAAAACCAAAAACAAAATTCTACAAGAATCTACAAGAATATAATAATGAGATACATTAAGATTAATCTTTTTTTTTTAATATTGATTGTAAAAGCAAGTAACATTCCCTTTTTATTTATAAAATTGAAAATGAAAATAAGGTATTTCTATCTTGACCAAAACAATTGGTTGAATAACTTTGAGTATAGGAAATAGTCAAGTAAAAGTGAAAAGTGAAAAAATTACCTTATTATTATAGTTGCTTATGGTTCTTAAATTGAGTTTTCGGAACATTTTTTTGTTAAATGTTTTTTTCAAATTTCGCACAGTTTGAGTCGAGGACTCACCACTTTGGAAATATGTTTTTAATATTTCCCAACTTTCTTCAAGTGAATAGCGACCCATTTCGTAAATGTCAAAGTTTTTACTAAATATAAGTCGCTTTCCGAATGATATTTGACGCTTTTAAAGTCAAATTATGAATATTTCAAATTCCAAACACTAGATGGACCACCCTTTATATTCTATTAGGTTCACAAATTTAAAATTATTTTTGTAATAATTATATGTCATATTCAATATTGTTTGTCACAAATTGGATATCAGAATTTTGGAGCATGAAAAAGTTTTTGTCACTAGACTTATACCTCGTAGAGGTTTTTTATGGGAGGAATACTATATTCTTGTGGATTTACAAATTGTTAATGATAAAAATACATAAAAGTTTACTCTTTTTTTTTGTTTGCCAGCACAATTGTGGTAGTAACTGTATGTAGGTAAACATATAGTATTTGTGCAGCAGTTTTGTGTAGTTGCCGTCGTCTTGCAACAAATTTGGTTGCAACTCGT
Organism: Drosophila suboccidentalis; assembly: GCA_037043435.1. Taxonomy (NCBI): domain Eukaryota; kingdom Metazoa; phylum Arthropoda; class Insecta; order Diptera; family Drosophilidae; genus Drosophila; species Drosophila suboccidentalis. The sequence continues at coordinate 128,182 of JBAMBK010001876.1, forward strand.
TCGGTTGGTTGCTTCGGCTGTTTCGAATGGTCGATCGACGATCCGACGACTGGAAGGGGCTGTTGGCGAGGCAAGGCGTGGCGGTGCGGGGAGGGCTGCGCTGTGGCTGTGGCTAACAACTGCATTCGAGTCGAGCTGAAAACGCAAAACAAAAACAACATGAAAGCATTTTGCAGTTGAGCCGCCGCCAACTTGGTGGACTTCATCATCTTTGGGGCTGCAGTTTCAGCTCCAGCATCAGCTTCAGCTTCTGGCCAGGCTGAGACGTAGGCGCAGTCGCAGTTGCAGTTGTAGTTGTGGAGACGATGGCAATTTAATGCTGACGAGCGTTGGCCGTTTTGTTTGGTTTTGGCCATTTGCCGACGCAGATAAGAAATTTGCGATTGCTGCGACGACGACGACGACGACGACCAATTGGGAAAACTAGAAAAGCAACAATTTGATTATCCGGTTCATTTCCAGGTATTGCAAGTGCATGCCTTATCAGAGAGAGTCAACAAAAGAGAGAGAGAGAGATGCAGAGAGTTGAGAATGACGAGCACAAAAAGCGATCGTGTTCGATATCGAAAAGTGCGCTTAGAATTTCGTCCTGCTGCGATTGCCCATCTCGAGTCTTGACTCCGACTGCTGCCTGTGTTTAGGCCCTGTTTTGTTTTGTTTGGCATTGGCTTTGGCTTTGTCTTTGCCCATTGCCGCCGAGAGAACAAATGGTTGTTCGACCAACCAACAACTAACAGCCAACCAACAACCAACAACTGGACTCTCTTCTGATGAAGCAGCAGAGGGAATGGGGAATGGCGGCAGCAAAAACGCACAGAATATCAAGTCAAAAGCGAAGACTGCAAAACAGAAGCACGCGCGGAATGTGAAAAGTTGGTTCCCATGACTCCATGGACGAGGCGCTGTTCAAAGACACCGAAATTCGTCGTCGTCGTCGTCGTTCGTGGGTTTTGTCTGTCGTTTTGTATTGTTTGTTGTTGCTGTTGTTGTGGTTGTTGTTGTTGTTGCTGTTCGAGTCGCAGTTGAAGTCGCAGGCTGCCACATTTACCCTCTCCTGCTCCAGCTTCAGCTCTTCCCGCTCCCGCTCATCCACAGCTGGGGGCATTCGCAGTTGTTGCTTTATTTTGCAGCGTTTATCAGCGATTTGGAAGCATTCAACATGCTGTTGAAAAAACATAAAAACATATTGAAACATTTCGCATTGCGATAGAAAGATGCGATGTGGTGCAAGGAGTTGTTCAACTGATGACTAAGAGGATCAGGCCTCCTGCTTCTCTCATCTTTCGAAGACAGGATATTGCAACTACCTCATTTTCCTAGCATACTTTTCAGCGCAATATATATATTTATTAATTATAAGTCAAAAAACAGATACATTTAAATTTGGATAGGCAAGAAAAACTGTTTGATTTATTTAAAAATATTAATTTGAACATAACTTGTTATCTCTTACAATATTTTCGTTGTTCAAATTGATCATTGATGTTTCCATAAATATTTAATAAAAAGGTTTTGTATTTACATGCTACAACTTTTGGTTATTTTAAGCATTTAGATTTGTATTGATTAAATCTTTTTCACACCATTTAATCTCCGTTGATATTTCAATAGCTTGCACGGTAAGTTAAGCTTTCAATCGCCCTGCACACATACACACACACTCACACTTATTTGGGCCAAGTCACTCGCGATTACCTCAAAGTAAATATCTTGAAAACATTTTCATTACGTCAATTTGTCGTCGTCATCTTGGAGCCGCACTTGGACTGGTTGCTTCTTTGGTTCGTTGATTCGCTGCTTCGTTGGTTGGCTGGCTGATTACTTCTCCATCTCCATCTCCATCTCTCTCCAACTCCAACTCCATCTCTATTCATAACTTTCTGTGCGCACGCGGCATCTCAGCGGGTAATGAGCCCAAAATTGTGCCCGCTTCCATGACGATGCAATGCGAGGCAGTTCATCAAATCGCGTTCCACATCCGTCTGACTTTTATTTAATTTGTGTGCCATTGAAAGTTCACCGAAGCAGCCCAAAGGACTTTTTTACCCCGCGTGTGACCTTGTAAGCTATTGGAATATCACAAGAGATTAAATGGTGTGGAAAAGATTCAATAAATTTATACAATATGCGTAAAATAATTATAAAATTTTTTAGCATGTATGCTAACTTTTTTATCTTCTTTTTAATACAACTTTTTAACGAAAACAGGCTAAAAATTCACCAAAGATATTTTTGAGCTATATCAATTTAAATTTCGAAAATATGGGTAGAGATAACAGCTGAAGTTCAAGTACAAATTTATGAACAAATCAACCCTTTCCTTGCCTGGTTTTTAAATTTTCCCGACTTCCATTACCTACTTTTTTTTTAAATTTTATTTACAAACTAATATATTATAAAACTTTTAAAAACACTTAAGGAAAAATTACTCAGCTTTATATTTTTTTGATTTTAATATGTGAAATATTTTAGAAAATTGGTGTGCAAAAGCAGACTTTAAAGTATTTGCTCAGATCACATGATGTCAGATAAGGAAATACACATTTTGGACACCACAGTTTTCAAAAGAATTGTATACTTAAAAAGCTAGAAGAAGTTACAAGTTTTTATTGTATTAAGAACATATTGAATTAAATACAAATTTTTTTTTCCTTTCAAAATGGCGGCCATTGAAAAATGAAAAATCGGTTTTGGGTCATTTTTTTTGTAGTTTAGTGTAAAAAAAATAGTAAAAGAATGTTTAAAAATATGATTGAGGTAGGGACCATAATGGTGACAATTCTGCGTCGATTGCACTTTGTTTCATCAAAATCGGTTTTGAACTACGGGCGCAATTCGTGACGCAGCTTCGAAAAAAGTGGTTTTTAGAAAAACGCGTTTAAAGTTTTGACTTCACATGCATTAACATTAAAATTGCTTCGCAAAAAGGGCCATATCTCCTAAAGTATTTAGAATTTCAAAAAACCCTTTTAGGACGACATTCTCAAATATCCAAGCTTTAAAAATATGCAAAAAAAAAAATAAAAAAAAAATGTTTGCCAACCAGCAATACACCCTTAAGAAGCCACAAAAAGAAGTATTCCTTTTTACTTCTTATAGCATTTATGGTTTTAGCAATAATTGTTAAGAAGTTAAATAATTTATTATTCATTTATTTAAATACTTTTTTTTAAAATACTACAATTTTATTCTGCCTTATTTTAAATCTCATTATCTCAGTGTGTCAAGGACAACTTGATGTCATGTATTTTATTTTAAATTAAAAACTTAAGCAGCTGCTCTGTCGCATACAAATGTGTGAAATAAGTAGTATATGCTACTACTTCTACCTACTATTACTACTACTACTAATAACTCGTATATAAAGTGGATGAGTGTTGACAGCCGCGCTGCTGTTGTTGATGCTACTGCCTTAAAAATGCAAATCAAGTTTCAAATATTTGAGCAATAATATTTGTGGAATGCCACGAAATGCTTGAGGGAGCCCAGAAGTCCAGAAACAGAAGCAGAAGCTGAAGCAGAAGCCGAAGGCGAGAGCGAGATACATATTTAAAATGTCGCGTGCCGTTAACTCCGAAATGCCAAAAGCCGAGTCGCATACATTCTAATTAATAGTGCGAGCAGGAATGGTAATGGGAATGGGAATGGAAACTCTCTCGAATGGGAATCCGTTGAGCAGGCGGAACAAATGAAAGGCCATTAGAAAGCGGCCTTTGGGGACAGTTGCAGTTGCTGATGCAGATGACAAAATGATGTCCCGATACGCAGCGTTGTGCTGTCAAATGAATGAATGCATTATGCAAAACACACACACACACACACAGTGAATGTGAATGTTGTAGATGTGGACATTTCCGTTGCTGTTGCTGTTCTGCGGTCACTTAGACCAAGTGTCTGTCGCACCTTATCAGCGGCATTTTGGACAACAGCTACCGGCTAAAGTCACTTGAGACTTGCCAGAGACTCGTTCTCATTTCTCAGTTCGAGTCTCATTCCCAATCCAGTTCTCGTTTCCCAGGCAACGTTTGGGTACGCTGATTTAGCTGGCCACCGGCTGCGTTCGACTATCGACGACACATTGACAGGACATTATCGGCACACTTGTAAGCGGCTTATCTTAATTGCTACTGACCTGCACAACGGTCGCAAGTCGCTCTTGGCCAAGTTATTTTAAATGCGTTTTTCGAGTGCCTGCATGCGAAATGAGTATAACTCATGCGAGGGTCCAAGTTTCGGTCGTGTATTTCTTTTCTTTTATTTATTTTCTTTAACTTCAACTTGAACTGCATCTGTGTCATATTTTGCATATTTGCGTCTCTGGCGTTTTTTGGGGAAAAGCACGCTAATTGGAGATTATGCCTAGCGCGTGTCCACGACATTCCGCGGATCGTCGTCGTCGTTAACCAGCTGGGTGGGATTGAATGGGATTGGATTGGGCGCACAGCTGCCAACCAGACTGGCTGGCAGTTCAGTTAAAAGTTACAAAGCTGACCAAACAAGTTGCACATTAGACGGCATCAACATGCTCCAAAATGGCAATTGGCTGAGCGTTTCTACTCTTTGCGTTTCTTTTATTCCGCAGAAGTGTAAATTGCAGCTCAATGTGCGAAATTATCATTTCCATATCGGGTCTAAGAATTTTAACGGCCATTTGTGTGCGCAGTCAGCAAACAACGACAACAACGACGACAACGACAACAAACCTCAACAAAATCATGTTGACTTGTATTCCAACTTCAACTCCAACTTGGCGGATTTACGCGGAATTGCAAACGTTTGTCTTCCTGCTGCACCAACAGAGAGAGATAGATAGGTGGAGATAGAGTGAAATAGAGAGAGAGAGCAAGTGAGATGGACAGACAGGTGGACACCCAATATGGCTATTGAGTTATTCACTTTGACATGCCGGCAACGACAGTGGCATTCCACTGTGAGGGAGCATCAGCATCAGCTTTAGTTTCAGCATCAGCATCACCATCAGCTCCAGCTCCATCTCCAGCTGGGCGGTCGCTTAAGCCCAACTCTCAGCTGCCAGCTACACTCGGAGAAAAAATCAAGATTTTCGTACTTAAATAGGGGATATTCACTTGAATAAACAATCTAGGCTCGGCTTTCTAAAATTGTGAACATAAATATTCAGGGGTGCCATAGAAATCGCTTTCGCTTGAATTTCACTTCAATTTCATACATATTTCGAAAGCGATTTCTGTGGCACCCCTGATAAATTCAAATTCGCTTTTTGCAATCGCGGATTACCTAAAATACGATTTTTTCTGGGACACTAAGTATGGTTTGACTTTAATTAAGGTCTGTAAAATAGCGAATCATACTAGTTTAAGTTAACAAAAATCTTCTCCCAGAAATGTAATTGTTACTACTAAAGACCATTCTCATACTTATGCTTGTTTTAATCTTGAAATATTCCAGTTTAATTACATAAAAATTGCGCAAAATAATAAAATTACATAAATAAATTTTAATTTTAATAATTTTGCGGCTAGAATCAGTTGAGAATTCTAAGGCTTAAGAGCGACAAATAAAACACATCGTTTCATACTTAATTCAAGACGAATAGTTAACAACGAATTTGAAACACTAAGAATAATACTGCATAAATTCAAGTTCGGACTTATTTAATTTTAGTATGGCATATTTTTCTAAGTATGCGGACATTTATCATTTTAGTATGTCATATTTTTCTGAGTGTAGCAGGTTTGGTTCGTTCGATGCTGCTAAACTGCAGCTGGAATGCGAATTAGCAATAACACTGCGCATATTTCATAATTTTTCGGATAGAGTAGATAGAGAGTTGGCTGTAGGTGGTACTCGGTGGTAGGTGGTGGTCCGAAGAATTATGACAGCAGCGCATAGTTAACAAAGTATTTTGTGTGTGGCAATTAGCAGCGTTGCACATACGCCGCGTTGTCGGTCCAAAACACAGCCCGCTTTGCATGCGTAGACACCATTACCATTACCATTACCATTGCCAGATCCTGGCCAGGCATGGCCTGGTCTGGTTGGCCTGTCCTGTCTCCTGTTTCCTGCCTGCAACGTGGCCAATTTGCGCATAAGGTCAGCAGCGAGTCCAAGTCTGAGTGGTGTGCATGGAGTTTATCAAAATACGCGAGTGTCCCTGTCTCAGTGACTATATATGTATGTATGTATGTATGTGTCCTTTCGCCATTATTGTGTATATGTATATGTGCGAGCATAATATCTCCCCCCTCCTCCCACTCATAGTCTGTTGTAATTGTTGCTGCTGTTGTTGTTGTTGTTGCCAAGTCCAACCCTTGGCAAAGATGTCTGCTTGCTGCTCTTACACACACACCTAAACGCACAAATACACTGACAGCAAACTGGTTTGTGCACTCACACACACACAGACACTGCCAAGGGGTTCACACTGTGTGCGCTCGCATGGGGCGGAGACTTTTCAACTGCTGCTGCTGCTGCTGCGCTAATGTTGTTGTTGCCTTTTTACTTGCTCTTATCTGATGGCAATAAGCCGAAACCCGAAGCCGCCGCCTGTCGTCTGTCCTCTGTCGCCCCAACCCTCCTTGTAGCTTGTTGTTGCTGATATGTTGCACGAAATGAATTGTTTGCTTGCCATGCGAATACATCACGCCAGCTGCTACTGTCGCGCACACTATGGTTGTCCCGCTCGCACGCACGCTCTCTCTACGGGCCTGGGGCTGAGCGCTGGAATGGAACTAGAGCTGGAGCTGGAGCTGGAACTAGAGCCATAACCAAAATGTGCTGCTGCCTTGGCCAAACTTTTTGGCAAATGTTGCAACTGCCGTTGCTTTTGTTGTTGTTTTTGCTGTTGTTGCTGCCTCTGCCTCTGCTGTGAGGTGTGTTGGTGTTGTTGGTTTTTCTTTTCCGCCTGTTTCTTTCAATATTAAAATCGATCCAACGAAGTGAACTGCATTTGCGGCACTTGCACTTGAATGCATTTTAAAGCAGCTTTGCCGCATATTCTCTTTTTTTCTGCTACTTTGTTTTTTATTCTACCGAATTTCAGCAATTTCAACAATTTCTGTTCGCATCCACGAGGCATTTGGCGTTATGAACTGCATACGTGTGTGTATATGTATGTGTGTGTGTGTGTGTGTGTGTTCTCCTCATACGTGTGCATTATTAACCAAATATTTTATATTCATCTCTGCGTCTGTCTCTTTTTTATTTGGCTTGTTTTTTTTCCTGCTCCCTGCATTTCATGGCATTCAGTTCGTCTATTTGGATGTTCGTGTGGGCCGTGGGCGCATCGGATTCCCTTTTAATTAACTCAATTTCATGCCATTTACCACTTTTTTTTTCTCTGATCTCAACATATTTCATATATTTTTTACTCTCTCTTCCTCTCCCTCTCCCTCTCTCTCTCTCTCTATCTCTCTCTTTCTCTCCCCCTCTCTGTTGGTTGCAGTAATCAGTTTCAGCTTTCAGCGCTTTCGTTTTATATGATTGCATAATATAACGGAAACATAAGTTACAGAGCTTTTATCGAAAATGCTTGGCTACAAGATACCCTGTAAGCAGGTAAGCTACAATAAGAAAATGCAGTGTTCTTCAGGTATCCATAATTAATTTGTTCCTTTATAACTTCTGTGCTTATTTTCCTATTGCAACTATTTGGAAAGGTTAGTTGTTGGGGTGCATTTACACTAGTTGACAAGCTTGTCAAGTCCAAGTTACCTACAGACTTTTCCTTAAAGTTGACCACCGTTTACACTAGAGTTAACTAAGTTACCATCATAATTTTCAGCCTACTTGTCAACTAGTGTAAATGCACCCATAGAAACTCTGCCTAAGGTATCGCAGAAGTTGCTGAAATTAAACACAAATTTGCACTTTACATAATAGGAGATGTGTTGTAAGTCTGTAAAAATTTACACTGCATTGAGTTGCAAATATTTAAATTAACTTTTTCCTTTATCCAACAACATGATATGCTTCATCTGTCTAAAATGTCAGACTTTCTATAGGAAAACACAGAAAATAAAAAGTGAGAGTCTTAAATAATTATTTATTTGAAATTGCACTATGATTCTGAAGAAATAATTAAATATAATCAAGCTTATTTATGACTAATGACTGTTCGATAGAGAAGGTTTTTAAAAGATTTAAATTTCATTATTATAAAATAGATCATTATAAAATACTAAAAAGTTTACTTTAAATTATCTTCTTTGCCCACAAATATACAAGTATATTTTCTAAGCTGCTAAGATATTAAAAGCGCTGGAAAATTAAGGCGAATGATGTTAACTTTTATTAAGAAAACGCGCCGCAATATTATCCCATTCAGTTTATAATCAAAAATAACTGCTTATCCCTTAGCCCAGCTGCTTTTCAAGCAGCACCAGGAAAACTTGAAGCTGTTCACAACTGGCTTAGGCCAGTCAAAAACTAATAAACTCGCTTTTTTCCATTGGTTAGATTTGCCCACATCCAAACATCCACAACTAAGTACGTCCAAGGGACTCTTTGTCTTCGAGTTTGAACAGCGCGCCTCTAATTGCTGTTTAAAAGGGAAGTTGGTAGTAGGAGGAAAGGGGACTGAAGATTGTGGGGACTTTATAAATTTACCGACTGGCGTTGGCGCTGGCCAAGTGCAAATGCAGCTACAACTCGACGTCGAACTCGGCCTCGAACTGGAGCATTTTTGTGAATTATTTTCCCATTATGAGCAGATTAGGTTTATTGTGAAGCGTCTTGGCAACGGGCGCCAAAGGAGCCAAAGGAGTTTAGGGGAGTCAGGGGAAAGTAAACGGTTGGCAGACGGAAAATCAACCCGATTTGGTCCTGTGCCAGGATGCCTTGGGGCTCATAATATAGACTGGGCCCCAAGCCAGACAAAATGTTCTTAGATGGCGGCCGGGAAGGTGAGCTAAGGAAAGGAAAGGCCTTTCGTCCTGTGTGTCTGTCCCGTCTGTCTGTCTGTCTCCCCCGTCGGATTGTCTTGCCATGTCGAAACGGTAGAAAGTTCTCTCGTTGCCATTTGCCGCTTTTGTTAGGCAAATTGAAAAGAACAAAGGGGAAAAGTATTTTAACGCGGTCTGAATTTCAAAAGTTACGCCAAGGTGCTCAATGTGAGTCTGTTTTCTGTAGGTGGGTAGGGTTATATGTACATAAGTAAGAGATGGAAGATGGGATGGTCCCGAATGAAGATGGGGATGGGACTTGAAATTCCCGCTTTGAAGTGTTTGTTTTTATGCGAATATTCCATAATTTCACGTGTAAATTACTGAATAGCTGACAATGTCAACCCAGAGAACAGAGTAGATAAATGTGGTACACAGAAAAAACATACGGAATATATTTGATCTATCACGGTGTCAGTAGTTCGGTAATACCACAATTTCTTAAGCGAAGTACGAAATACTTAAATCAAGGAAGATTTTTCAATTCATTCGTCGCAAATATTTTGATTATCGGGGCATTTTTTCAGGGAAATCTAATGCTTTTTGCTTTTTGACTATAATCCTATTTTAACAATAATATCCTGATATTCTTTTTCTGTGTACATGTTTGTACTTTTAAGTATAATTATGGGAAATGCATATGTTTTCGAATACATTAATTAGAATATCAATGGAGCATTTCGCTTTTCCGATATTTTCCACAGGAAATGTCAATTGCGCCACCTTACACTGCAGAACAGAAATTGAGACAGAAACTGAAACACAAACTGAAACAGAAGCTGGGAATTGCCTGCTGAGGCTGGAGGCTGGTTCAGAGATCAGACAAATAAATCACAATAACGCCAGGCTCCTGACGTGACCGGCCAACCTACAAAAACCGCACACACACACAGACAGAGAGAGAGAGGAGTAGATACACAGATACACACACGCACACACATGCATATCGAGTGCAACCGCAGGCGGACGCACAAATGAACCCAAAATGAGAGACGAACTGCAAAGGCAGCAGGAAAATGAAATGATGTATTGCTTTTTTAACGCTGCTGATAGTCTGCGCAATCGCAATCGCAGGAGCCACCGCCAGTTGCCAGTTGCCAGTTGCCAGTCGAGAGTCGAGAGTCGCCACATGGATGCGGCTGCGGATGCGTCTGTGGCTGTGACTGTGGCAATCGAACCACAGCATCAGTAGCCGTAATCAACGCTGCATGTGGGGATCAATGGACGAGAGCAATGCAAAACAAAAACATGTGGTCCAAATATGTTAATTCTACGTTAATTATAAATTGATTTCTGAACTGAGCCACAAACGTTTTATCCAATTCCAGCAATTGGACATTGGAGCTACTACAGTCATAACTCTGTGAGTGAAACCTCCTCCTCCTCCTCAATTAGCAGCCAATTCAGTTTGATCGAATTTACGATTGGCCATTAAGCATTTAAGAGCCATCCACGTTCACGTTCACGTTCACGGGATACGTGTCGTGACGCGTAGAAGCCTCAAAATCGCGTATCCGTATCCGTAACGCTCTGCAATGCCCCAAAGTCAACAACACTCTTGACTCTCCACTCTCGATTCTCGCTGGAAATGCGGTTTATTTATGTGTTGTGGCCAGGCAAAGGTAATGCGGCCTGGGGAAATTGGGAAATGGGAAATTGGGAAATGACGATGGGCACGAGTGCTGGCGAAACATGCGGCGCCCATAAAGTGCCTCAGTTTCAGTTGCCTCATGTCAAAGTTCCCATCCATAGTTCACACTCTTGACACGAGTGTGCGTGTCCCAAAAATATATACATCCAACATCCAATGCTGTTGTCTTTGGCTCGATTTTTATTATTGTTTTCCCAGCTTATTTATTATCAACTTTTGGTTAGCTCCTCTGCTTTGGCATAATTTAACACGTCGCTCGATTTGTTCTTGTTGACATTTCCCCCCGACTTCTTGTTTATCTGCACCAAAATTAATTTCCATTTTATTTCGAGACATTTTCATTTTCATTATTTGTCCGACTCGATAAATTGGAGTGGCAAATCTATTGGGAAGATATTCAATATTCAATGTGCTTACAGACTGGGAAAAGAAACGATTCGCTGCGATTCTTTAGAAAAATCAATTTCTGAAATTTTTCATTAATTTGTACTTAAATTATGTATCTTAAAATAAATATGTTTCATCTCCACGTCCTTATCATCTTATTAACATTTCATTTTAAGATGAAAAATTAAAATTTGTATCAGGGATTAAAACCGAAACGAATATTGGTTTCAGTTACGGTTTCGGTTATATTCGCATTTAGGTTTTCGGTTATCGGTTACGGTAAATCTTTGAATAAAGGTTTCGTAACGGTGAACCGGTTTTTGTGTGTTTCGGTTTTTAAATACCGGTATGGTTTCGGTTCACAAAAAAAAATGCTAAAAATGACTATTTTAACCCCATTTTCCTCATTTTCATACAAAATGTGGCTTTTTAACAATTTCCAAAAAATCATAAAAAATACTAGCAAAAATATTTTTAATCATTTTTTTTTGCAGTTGCTATTAGAATTGTTTCAAAATAATTTTTGCATCAAAATATTTTTTTGAAAAAATCGAGGAACAAACTTGAAAAATTGACTTTTCCTAAAATTCAAAATTTTCCAAGGGTACTTAATGGGATAAATAAATTTTTGTATTATTCGAACGGAATTTGGATGCATGGAAAACCAAAATTAACCCTTATAAATGAAACGGTTACGATACGGTTATTTCGGTTTACAGAGTTTCGGTTTAAAGGTTTCGGTCAGATGAAAATTTTTTTTTTCGGTTACGGTTTCAGTTACGGTTTCAAATTTCAATCGGTTTTTACCGGTTAAAGGTTACGGTTTCGGTTAGGGTTTTAATCCCTGATTTGTATCATGCTCTTTTTAACTGATGATAAAAAAGTCGTAAAATGTTTGGACACTTTTGAGTAATTTGAGTAATATTTTCTAAATATTATTTTAAAACATTAAGTTCTAACAATATTATAATTTCCGTTTATTTAATTATAAACTTGTTGTTAAGTATTCAGTTGAATTTTCGTTGATAATAGATTAAAGAATAAAATAAAATCTCTCATGACAAATTGATATTGATATCTCAAAGCTTATTAACTATTTTTACTGTGAATTACTAAGAATTAAATGCAGCATAAATATTTGCGGAATTTTTTCACTGATTTAATTATAAATATGAATGAATAAAAAGTGCTCTGATATTATCATAATTATATGGAATAACTTAATAATTACTGGTCATATTAAATATTGAAAAAACAGCGTATTAAATTAAGTATTACATAAATAAGAGTTATCCTGCTTAAGGATTCACAACGTGTTCACTAAGCTGCATCCAGGTGGGAAAGCAAGTACATACTCATTAGCACACAATGCGACAATAAACATTGGATGTTGACCCATTGCTGATTCACTTATGGCCCAAAGCGGAACGAGGAAGTGCCGCCAAAAAACGGAACCATCTGTCGCATCCCAAAGTTGAGTGACAACGTCAGAGAAAATAAAAACAAGAGAAAGAAGTAAAAAACAATGAGAAAAGTAAATAAAATAAACGAATTGAAACAGTGGCCGTGCAGTTATTAAAAAGCGATAAACCCAGAGCAAACGCATTGGCGAATTGTTGAACACCTTGGCGACCGACAGGGGCGACAGGAAAGACAGGGCCAGAGTTAGCCCAGTTAGTCGTGTGTCCGCATCCGCGTCCGAATTATGGAATTCTTATGCTAAAATAATGTTACCACGGCTGCCACAACAAAACGACAACCACAACGATCGATCAGTAATAAATTTGTTTCACTGCAACGCGAGTTGCCTTCGTTCCCCTTAGTCCACGATCAAGAGGCAGAGTCAGAGTCCGAGTCAGCGTCTGAGCCAGGCTGGAACCAGTCAGCCAGTTTAGTGGCCAGTGGCAAAAAGACTTGATGTAAATACGCACACGGGAGCATGTCGCGCGTTTGTCCGTTTCTTTAATTCATGAGCAGAGCATGAGGCATGGACAGAGGATTGCTTGGAGAGAAGGGCAGCCGGACTGGCTGGATAGCTGGCTAACAGACTGGCCAACTGTTGGCCAACTGTGCGATAAGTCATTGAAAGTCAATAATATGTTACGCGCCTCTCTGCGCGTATTGTATAATAGCCATAACAATAAGAACGTCGCCTCGACTTAACTCAGGAAGTATCTGTATCTTTTATCTGTAAATGTATCTGTATCTGCAACTGTATTTGTATCTTCATAGCTGTGTGTGTGTGCCTGCTGCAGTCAGAATTAAAAAAATAACCAGAGACGATCTCAGTCTCAGTCGCGGTCACAAATTTGTATCTTATTTATGAGTCGGGCTATCCGAGATTTGTTTTTCATTAATTATGCATCTTCTGCTCGTTTCGGTGCCTCCGTCTCCGTCTGATGATAAATAGCCCGAGATTAATAAGGCGCCTGGCTAAATGGCGTGGAAAACATGCACATGTGAAATAAACGATTATTAAATTTGTTCTCTTGATTCATATCTGGGCTCGGTTATTCAACGTTTTGACTTGCCAGCTTACGTTATCTCAGTCCAAATGGAATCATTAACTGGCCGTTTGCATAAATTATGATCGCGGCATCAGGAGTAGAAGATGGGGGGGAAAAGAGCAACAGGAATATTTTAAATGATTATGTTATGTAATAATATTGATGCTTATCAAAGCGCCCGATGAAAAGGATTCATAAATTTATAGGATTCTAAGATTGTCCAATTTAAACAATCATTATAAATTCCAGATATTTCAGTAAGTCTTTCTTCACCCTCAAAAGTAAAACAAAAGTGTTATTTTTGATTGTATTCAAATTGTTTTTATTTTAGTCGTTTTTTGTTTTGTTTTTGCTCTTTTGTCGCATTCAATTTGTATAACCTAATTTGTGAAATTCAAATTCAAAATTGAAGATATAAGTATTAAACAAAATAAATTCTAGCTTTTCAAATATTTATATAATATGTTCATGTCCAAGTCGTTAACTATACAAGAAATGTTGATTATTATCTTTAGTGTTATACTTATTATCGCTTTAGTAAATTGTTACCCAAAAACTCTAACGCAGATTATGCATAAGAACATATACATATTAATATATGTGTATGTATTATATATAGATTTAGATTTATATATTTATTTGTATATATATATGTTTGTATATTATGTATGCTTGTATGTATGTATGTAGTATATAGTATTTATATGTAGGCGTGTCTAACTTGCTGATATGGGATGCTAAACTTATGGGGATTACAATACAAAAATTACACAATTTTTTAATACGCGAATTGTTTACAATATTTACGAATAAAAGTATATAATTAAATTTAAATTTAAACCTCACAGACTCACTTTAATTACAAACAAATTTCTCAATTATCTGCAACATTCTCAAAATGTGTTTTCAGCTTGAAGTTTTCAGGGGTTTTTCTACGGATGTTTTTTTTTTTGCTATTTTGCACATTTATTTAGATTTTACTTAATATTAGCATTTATTGTTGGGCTTCATGTTGTTGTTTCTTGTTTCTTGGTTGTGATTTATTTATTATTTGAGTGTCGCTTTTCCTTTTATACAACATCAACGAAAATTTCCCCCTCACCAGCTGGGCCAGCCGGCGTTGTGGGATAACACGAGAGACCTCTCCGACGGACGCTCCTAGAACCAATACAGATCCTTTGACGATTCCTGCACTTGAGCTTCGAGTCCTTCATGTGGGCAGCCAAAACAACAGCAAAGAAAGAAACGGAACAAAATAAAACACGTTTTATTAAAGGTCAAGCGCATCGCCATGACAATGGCACACAAATGGACAAATGGACAAACGGACAAATGTCACATGTCCTCTTTATTGTCCTTTGACGCACCTGCCATTGTTGGGTAACTCGAGTAAGCCGCCGCACTCTCCAGGGCATGAGCTGTCTGCTGGTCATGGTGGAGTCTGCAAAGGGTTAAAAACAAGGAAAATTAATATAGTCTATTGAAATAAAATGATTATGATTGATCAATCATTATGATAGAGTTAAAAATGCTTTAACAGTATTATCTAGCGCTCGCTTCAGTTTCAATTAGGATTAACATTCATAAAAATTGAGTTTAATTTTTGTATGATTGGTCAATCATTCACTGAACATATTTTTTACAAGGGAGAATGCTTCTATTTTGAATTGTCATTATTATATTGGAATAGAAACACCAAACTATTATTTAATCCTCACGTAGGCAGATTAAAGTATATTTTGTTGTCATTGATGATTGATCAATCATTTTTAAATGGAAATTTATCATATAATAAAGTTTCTGTTTCTATTTTATTATTATTAAATTGAGATAGATTAAATAGATTAAAGCAAATCAAGTCTTTGCATTTAGATGCGTCTACTTTGTAGATAATTCATTCGATAAACTTATCGAATTTAGTATCTTTCCGCATTTATCATTATTACATTTTGAAAAAATTATCTCTAGATCGCTTTGGGGTAGATAAAGTTTACTTTTAAGGATTGATTGATCAGTCATTTGCTAAATGAATATGTTTAGATTTAATAAAATTCTGTTTGGATTTTATTTGTGTTCTTTCTTTGTGTTGATTGATCAATCATTCTGTAAATGCATCCCTTTTAGTTAAAGATGCTTTAATGATTACTAAATGCTCTCTTTAAGGAAAGTTTTTTGTGTGTTGATTGATCAATCATTTGCTAAATGCACCCGTTTTAGTTAAGAAAGCTTCTGTTTGCAACTTATCATTATAACATTCCGAATGAATCGTCTAACGATCGCTTAATCCTCACTTAGGACATTTCGTAGGCTCGGGAGTGGCGAGAGAGGGAAAAGGTGTCTTACCTGGTGCCGTGGCTGTACTGCTGGGGCAGGCGGAGCAGGCTGCCGTACTGGGCCATGTTGTGGTGGTAGGCGTGTGCGTGGGCCGCATGCGCATGCGCCGCGTGCGCGTAGGAACCATAGTGCGCGGCCGCCGCGTGCGGCACCCAGGGATCTGCGGCGTAGCCGGTGTCCGTCGCGGTGCCGTACAAGTCGCTAACCTGGATATGGACAGAGATTGGACAGAAGAGATTGCCGGTTAGCGAAGAGCCCGAATTACAACTTATTTAGAATGTGCGAGACTCTCGGCAACCTGAGACCTTCGATCCTCGAGTTGCAGCCTCGGACTCGCACTCGCACTCGCACTCGTAATTGCGGCACGTATTGCAGTTAATCGCTTTCGTGGTCATGGCATTGTGTTTCGGTAGCTGGATAGTCGACACTTACCTGTGGATGTGTGGGGGCGGGTATGGGATGCACGTAATTGCTGTTCCAGAACGATGGTGGGAAATTGCGACTCGACATGGGGCTGCTGCTATCTGAAAACGAGTTGGAAAACAAAACAAAAGGAAAAGGTTGATAAAGCTTGCCACAGATTGCAGTTCGTATATTATGTGTTGTGTTTGAATCACGTTACAATAAACTCTGCTTTCTTTACCTATAAAACAAATGGGATCAGGATCAAATACAAGAAAATTGTAAGATGCTTAACTCTAGAAGACCTCATTATGTTTAACAAACTGGAAGGTCGGATAAGTAATCAGCTCAATGAATCAATCATAAATTGTACAGATAAATGATTTTTAAAATGTTACACTCTTGACCTTTCAGCTCAATCAGAGTTTGGATACCAAGAAAATAGAAGGAGTATCTCAATTTAGTTGGAATAATAACGCCAGCAGACAATCGTAAACTCCAACGACAACGCAGTCAAATTCATTATCAGCGCTATCTTCGCTAATCGACAAAAATATGTCCGATCATCCTTTTTGATGTCAAAAGTTTGGTAGTCTCGGAGTTTCTTAAATCAAATACGAAAAATTTGATTTAAGTACAACTCAATTTCCATTTCTTCTTCGCATATATTTAGATTAGATTATCGGGGCTCTATAAGAAATCCAATGATGTACACCCTTTTGACTTTTTGAATTACATTTTAAAATCAAGAATATTAAACTTGAATTTAAGCATAATTTTATTTTTCGTATTAAAAAACTTTAAAATTCATTCTATTGGATTGAATTGGTGCAACTTAACGTAAATTTCAATTTGAATTCAAGTGCGTGATGATTAACTGTGGCACTGTGTGCTGTGGCAACTGTGGCACGCAGCACGTACTTAGTTGTCGTCGGCGCCACGGCTTGTTGCAAATAACTGAGCGGAATGTTTGTTGTCGTTGTCGTACTCATTGTCGTTCTGTTGTTGCTGTTGTTGTTTGCTTTGTTGGTGCCGTGTTCAGGATCATCACTTGTATTAAATGGTTGTAAATCTACGCGTTTATGAAATCGCAGAGACGAGAACACGAAGACATCTCCATTATGTGGCAGCAACAGCAACAGCAACAGCAACAGAGGCAGCAACAGAGGCAGCGAGTGTAATGGAGCTGCATGAAAATTGTTGCCGAAAATAGCAACAACTTTTGGTTGGTTGGCTGCCTCACTGGCGTCTGTGGCATGCACATGTGCCAAGGACTGTGCAACTGTGCAACTTGGGGACTTGCCACAGCCGCAGCCGCAGCGAGTGCATTGGGACATAGGCGCATTTGCGTTGACAACATTCCAAACTCAATTCGAGAGAAAAATATACAACAACTGCAGCGGAGGCAGATGCAGAGAGACAGAGACAGAGACATGTGGCAATGGGAATAGAGAAGAACAAGAAGAAGAAGAAGAAGAAGAAGAGCTGGCTGAAGTTGGGGCAGCAGCTGTAGCTTTTGAGGATATGTTGCAAGTCGCGACTTTGCCCGGCACGTTGCGAGTGTGCCTTGAATGCTGATGATGTGGCTGACTTGGTTTGCTGCTTGCTTAGTGATGCCGCGTGCCTCATTCAGTGGCAACGGCAAAAGAGAGGGAGACAGAAAAAGAGAGAGAGAGATATGAAATGCCTGACAAAAAGTCGTCATCATCGTCGCCATGTTCAGCGTCATAGTCATTCACTCACTCGCCCAACTGACGGCCAGGAATTCCCATTAATGTGCAAACAAGCAACAGCAGCCGCTGCAACCGCAGCCACCGAAGCAACCGACGTTGTCAAAGATTTTGGCAAAGACAATCCCCTTTCACCCCTGTCCCCTGTCCCCTGCAAGGCCTGCAACATCAAGTTCCATTTCCACTTCTACTACACATTTCACTTTCAAAGCGAAAGCCGCAATTGCTACCTGATGATGATGATGATGATGACGACGATGACAGCGCTCACCTTTCACCTGATCATTCCGAGCTCCTAATGAAGTTGCACCAGATGCTGATAAGAGATAAGAGCACAGATCACTCGACCACACATGGACACAGTTACCTACAGAGTGTCCTTTTTATGAATACCCTTACTGAGGGGTATGCTGATGTTGTACATATATATTGCACATTTACTTTGAAACTATCCTTACTTAAAAAAAACTTGCTGATATATACTACGTTACATCCTGTATATACATTTATTTCTATATTCTTAACATAAGAGCCAAAAGAATTCTTTTTATTTTGGAACCGGTTGAATCAGAGCAATTTATCTTATAGCTGTCATATGAACAATCGATCGAAAATCAATCTTTAGTTTGAAAAATATTGTTGTATCACATTCTCACTAAATTTTGTTCTAATTGGTCCAATATCATATATGTATTTAGTTCTCATAGAAACAAATTGTTGAAATATAAATTTTGGAATGAAATTATATTGATTCTTGAGATATCTCAAGATATAATAATATAACCAAAGCAGCGACAGCAGCGACCAAAGCAGCGGTCAAAGCCGCAGAAGCAGCCGAAACAACAGGAGCAGCCGCCGGTGCAGCAGCAGCCAACATTATCGCTGCCGGCGCAGCCCATGACGCTGCCAACTGCGCAGCCAGCACGGCCACCGGTGCAGCTGCCAGCACAGCAGCAGCCAGCAGAGCAGCAGCCAGCACAGCAGCAGCCAGCACAGCAGCAGCCAGCAGCAGCGCAGCCACTGGCGCAGCCGGCAGCACGGCCAACTGCGCAGCCAGCAGCAGCACGGCCACTGGCGCAGCCGGCAGCACTGCCAACTGCGCAGCCAGCAGCAGCACGGCCACTGGCGCAGCGGGCAGCACTGCCAACTGCACAACAGCCAGCAGCAGCACGGCCATTGGCGTTGCCAGCAGCGCAGCCACTGACGCAGCCACCGATGGTGCAGCTGCCAGCCTTGCCAGCAGCCCGGCCCAGGACGGCACCGTTGCCCATACGGCCACTGACGCCAACAATTATCGTGGTCACGGACTCGGACGAGGAGCCGGCGCAGCCACGCTATAACCCGGTGGTGCTGCGAGAGGCGCCGAGGACGCCAGGCCGAGGGCTGTCAT
>JBAMBK010001877.1:0-35487 GCA_037043435.1 Drosophila suboccidentalis
TTGCATAAAACATGAAAAAAAATCGAAAAAATGTATAGTAGAGTGAATCGATTTGTATGGGTCCGAAAAATTAAAAAAATGGTAACCCATTTTCGTAATCTATGGTCAATTCTAAGATGTTTTCAACAAGAAACTATAGTTCTAAAATGAATTCCTGGTCCGCGCTTTTGAGTTGAAAAATTCATTTTATTGAAAATTCATATCTTGGGTTTTTATGGTCTGATCCTGACAAACTTGGTGTCAATACTCTTGTTAGGACCAGGACTTTTATAACTCCATAGAACCAAAGGACGAAATGTCCTTTAAACATAATTTTCATCCTTGGAACGACGATTTTGCGATTCGATTATGTCAAGCTATATCCTAAAAACTTAATTAGAATTTAATATAATTTTGGCCTAAAGGAAATTTTTTTTCCTTGAACCTGTATTTTTATAAGCAGAAAATTTAAAACATATTTTAATACAATTTTAATACAGGTTTAATAAAATAAGTTGTATATTTTCTGTTAATAAAAAATACAGGTTTAAGGAAAAACATTTTTTGGCCAAAAAATAGCTTTAATTTTGACGAATTTTTTAAAATAGAGACGAATCGCGAAATCGTCGTTCAGTGCTTTAACACTGATTATACATTTTTCGATGTTTTGATGCAAGTTTGAATGGGTTACCGTACTCCGATAAAAAAAAAGATTATGCTGGGAGGTAGCTATGGTGTCCCTTTATAGGGATATAAAGTAATATTGGTAAAAATCTTAACACAGAAGCCGTAAATTACTTTTGAGTTTTATTTTAAGCGAAAAAAATAAAACTCATTCATAATGATTATTTTTGATTTTTATAAAATTACTCAAAAATAATGATTACCATTAAGTAAAAAAGTAAAAATCATAAAAATAAAAATCATGGTGGAAACACAGAGATTGTAAAATAATAAACATTTTGGTGCAAACCATTATTTTCTAGGTCTTCTATAAGTGTTTGATTTTTTTAATTAAAAAAAAAAGAAAATAATCATTATTTGCAGTCCCTGGTTTTTTCTCATTTTTAATATGTCAGGGTATAGGTACAACACAAAAAATTATAAGTTTACCCTGAAAATGATTGGTATTTGCCATATAATCTAGTTAAAAACTTAAGATACATTTCACAAATAAGAAACAGTTTTAGCCTGATCAACTGATCAGAATGACCTCTTCATCTTTCATCGTTCGTGACCAACTGAATAGAATCGTTATAACTGATTTAGATCACGACTGAAAAAATAACGATTCAGCAAATTGATCTAAAAATCCCAACTCCATTCATGAATTACCTACAAACAGTGTGCCAGCCCTAGTTCATGGAAAACTGTGGCAGTCTTGGTTCTCACAAAATGGTTGCAAACATCAAGCCTCGGAAAAAGGACGATTTCCAGTTTTAAATTTTTTTAAAAGCATTCCTATTTTGGTATATTAGTTAGTTTTGATGCTAGCATTTAAAAAATATCATGAATTTTTGTTATATTTTTGTCGATCTTCCCATTTTCGATGTTGAATTAAAAAAAATGCATAAAATCCGTGTATCTAACTTTTCTGATTATTAGACGATCAAAACAAATGGCATAGACAAATTAAATTGCCAATCAGAATATGCTGCGTAAATCTACCACGAATTTCAAGCCTTTGTCCTTACTACGAGCTCAACTGATAATATTATCAATTCGCTTATATTGTTATTATTCGGGCTATTCGAAAATATTTTGAATCGATCGTTGGTTTCAGCCAACAGAAAACATGCAACAGTCAAATGTTCCTGTGAATATAAAGCTTTCAAGTCTTTCGGCCGAAGTTTCATTGATAAAAATAAAATGTCCTATCCCAAAATGAAAATGGTACAGCGCGTGCCCGCCAAACGCAGTCGGAGCTGGGGCACGAAGTTATGTGTATTATGGAATGTGTGTGTGTGTGCAAGTAACTACGTAGCAGCCACCTGCTAGCTGACAAGAAGTCGTGTCTGGTCGAGAATCGGCCTTTTCATGAATGCATGAATGTTGATTCAAAGAAACCCTGCACACACACGCACGCACTCTCGCACGAATACATGAACAGTTAACCTCACGGATAGTCACACACTCGCAGGCGGACGTGTCGAGCTTTTCGTTGGATGAATGACGCATGCGCTGCTGTTGCTTTTTGCTGCGCTTTGTTGTTGGCTACCCCAAAAGCTGCCCGCAACATTTAACAGTGCGGGGGCGAGAATAACATTTGCGTCACAGCTCCCATTGCTGGTTGGTTTGTGCTGTTGCTGCTGCTTGTACTGCTGTCACCGCCGCCAGGCTCATTCAGTATAACGATATACGTCGACGACCAAGCAACGCCAGCGCAAGAAAACGAATCGCGCAACGTTACAAAACGCTCAACGGGGGCAACCTAACAAGTTCAGTACAATTGGCTGCAACTTGAAAGAAAACTGCAACATTTGACATTTGTGGCAGCCGGTGCAAGTGTGGTGACATCCAAGGAAATTATTAGTAACGAGTTCGCATCGAAAATTGCAATCAGCTAACGGATATTGCGAAAAATATTGCACGCCTACGCGAAATATTCGAGGTTCAAAAGCCACCAGCTGCCCGATTTTGTATGTGTGTGTTTGTCCGTGTGAGTGTGTGTGAAAATCAATAAACTCTGTCGACATTATCTGCCTCCGTTCTGAGAAGGGGAGAGAGAGAGAAGAAGAGCATGTACTTGCCATATTAACCGGCCATATGGCAACTGTGCTGTGTTAACCAATTAAGTACCTAACAAGGAATTGTGCCAAGGTGCCAAGTGCAACAACACTATTAGACACTGAATTGACGTCAATCGAATTACTAAACAACTTAAACTACCCAAAAACAATTAAAGAATAAAATATAAATTGAATCAAGCAAGAAGCCTTTAAATTATTCAATATGAGAAAGCGAATGGAAATAACCTGCGCACTGATTGCAGTCCTCATGTGCAGCATATTGGGTCACTGCGAAATGTCCGTTTACCCAGGTAAATACGAGTATGCCTAAAAATAGCACAACCAAGCAAACTAAACTACCCACTCCCCTCCATTCCACTAACAACTACCGCTTCACAAACACACGCACACATGCACACAGCAGTGAATGTCACAATATGTATGTGTGTGTGTGCATGTAATTTGAACTTTTGCGTCGTGAATGGCGCAGAGGAAAGCGAAGCAGCCGCATTGCCACTTCGTTTTGTGTATACTACTGTATACTAGATGTGCATGAATGTATTGTGTGTGTTGCTGTTGGTGTGACTATGTAGAAGAATACATATCGAGTATCAAATATTCACGAATCAAACCAAAACACCCACGCTCACTCACACCTCGAAACTCTATACACAAATACATATGAAATGCAGCACCAGATTCCTTCCAAGTACATGAAGGTGTATATCCTCTGAGTGTGTATGTGTATGTGACACCCACATTTCCGACTAGAGTCGGGTGCTCCTTCGAGTTCGAGTTTAAGCTTCTTGCTGCAGTTGAGACTTAGAGTACACTTTTTATAGCCTACTTTGCAGGGCACAGCAGCAGCGGCAGCAAAGGAAATGTAATAAAGCTTTTCCAAACGCGTCACAGCCATGTCTAAGTGTGTGTGAGTGTGTGTGTGTGTGAACGCGTGTAGTAATTGGTCTATTTTTAAACATTGGCAATTAAATTGACTTTTGCTTGTCTATTCCGGCGGCTTTTTTTGGGCGGGTTATAAGTAGTTTTCATTTTTCTTTTTCCATGTTATTTTCCTTTTCTTTTCTATTTTGGTCGTCTTTATTTTTGAACAGCAAGTTGCACGCAACCCCGCTATGACGGACTTCATTAGCATTTAACATTAGCATAATGAGAGTCCAGCACATGCCACATGCCACCTTGGCACACCCAGTTCGGGCGAATTAATCAACTGCATTTTGCATTTTGCAGGATTGCGTCGTCGTCCCATCCAACCCGCGGCTTTGGAGACCCAGCAGTATGAGCAGCTCATGGAGGAGCACGCTCGTCGTCGGCTGCAGCAGCAGTTTGAGCAGCAGCTGGAGCTGATCAAGCTGAAGATGATGCGGCAACGGAAGCTGCTCGAGGAGGAGCGCTATCGTCAGCGGCAGCAGGAGGTCCAGATGGCCGAGTCCGAAGATGAATACGACAACAACAACAACAACAACGACTTTAACAATCAGCAGTATGATCAATATGACAACGTTGAAGGCGATGCCGCCTATGGCAGTCCGTTGGAGTCCATGCCCGACGTGCGTCCTCCACCGCCATTGCGTCTGCCGCTGCCCAACTTCAATAACTTGGAGAGCGTCTTCAATCGCAACAGTGTGCCCCGCGAGCGTATTCCCTTCGCCGTAGGTCCCAATGATGCGCGCTTCTTCGACAATGCCAACGATCCATCTGGGGAACTGGACTCTCGGGCATTGGATGATTACGAGGAGTATGCGCCGGCACCAGAAGCTGCACCGGAAGTGGTTACCGCCAAGAGCAAGGTGGTCACCACAGTGCCAGCACCAAAACCTGTGGAGTCACCAAAGCTCCTGGACCCTGCCACAGCCAATTTCCATCGCATCAAGCCACAATCTGCGGCTGCCGCAGCCGTTGCAGGCGTCAATCTTCCGCAGTCCAAGGAGTCCACGAATGAGATCAGTGCGTTGATTGATAAGCTGCAAAAACAAAGCAAATCTCCTCAATTGGCACTTCCTGTCGGCAACAGCGATGCCGCCGAGCAGATGGTGATGCGCCAACATATGGGCATGTCCAGCGAAATGGGCGTGTACATTGTGGCACTCATTGCAGGCGTCAGTGCGGCGGTGACAGTGGGACTCTTGGCGCTGGGCGTCACCTGGTAAGTTGACACGAAATTTTCGTATAGTCTATTTCCACGAAATTTAATTTTTCAATATTGCTCAAAAGTCCCTTGATCATCACCTAGTCAGGTGGTGTAACGATAGTCACAGCAGTTTTAGAAATAATAGAAAACGAATTGATTAAAAACGTCCGTGTTTTGTTATATTATGCGTTGACATCTAAGAAACACCTTTTTCGAGGTAAAAGTTCATTGCAAAAGCGATTCCGTGATCTAAAATTTCTGATATCAAGTTTTGTGACGAACGATATTAAATTGAATATATAAATTAATACAAATAATATATTGCTAGTCGCCTTTCACACCCTTTGTGATGCTTTCGTCACTAGCGTGGGGGTACCGTCAATGACTCTAGACTAAATTATAATTGACACAATTATAATTATAATTTTTTCACGAAATGTCTATCGCGAAAGACTATCACCACAATAATTTTTAAGATTGAACTCAATTTTAGGTGAAGGTAAAGGTTAAGGTTAAGGTTAAGGGCCAGAAAGGCCCTTTGAATTCCGGGTTTCTTGTCTGAACCGCTTGAAATGTATGGGGGGTGCAACAGAAATAGCTTTAGCTTGAATTTCACTTAAATTTCATACAAATTTCTTACAAATTTAAGTGAAATTCAAGCTAAAGCTATTTCTGTGGCACCCCTGTATATGTAGTAATCAGTTTAGCATAATATTTTTTAATTGGCCATAGTCTGAGACTCTACAAGATCAGATAAAGATACTGACAGTTTTGGCTGTTTTATGTTAAAGGCAATGCAAGCACCTAAAAGTATGTAGTCATTTTAATATAGTTAGGGCTAAAAATAAATAGATATCCAAAAAGAATAACGGGTATCACAAAATCGGTGACTTTTATTTGTTTAAAAGTTAAAGTACCAAAATCCTCATAGTTTCGGAAATAAAATAAAGTGCATTTTTATTTAAAATCTATATAATAAACCAGATATTAATCCTTTCTCCATCCCACAATAGAATCTAATAGAAGCTCCCACTTTCTTCTTTAAAGGTTTCACAATCGGAGTAAAGCGGCCGCAGATGTGGACTATCCGGCTTATGGCGTAACTGGCCCAAATAAGGATGTGTCGCCTTCGTGTGATCGCAAGCTGGCGCAGAGCGCTCAAATGTATCACTATCAGCATCAGAAGCAGCAGATCATCGCCATGGAAAATTGCCAGGCAACTGACGGCAGCTGCGGCCTCTCCGACGTGGAGAGTGACGATGACAACGAGGAGGGCGACTATACCGTCTATGAGTGTCCTGGCTTGGCGCCCACTGGCGAGATGGAGGTTAAGAATCCGCTCTTCCTGGACGAGACGCCGGCCACGCCAGCTACAGGCGCCACTGCAGCAACCACCACCACCACCAATGGCACCACCACCAGCACCAGCACCACTGCTGGCGCCGCCAACAACAACATCACACAGGCCACTCCACAACAGCCGGCCACCCAGAAGAAGGGCTCCTCCGTCAAGCCGAACATGAATCTGTTGAATGCTGCGGCCACCGCTGCTGCTGCTGCAGCTGCCAAAGCCAGCGCCAACGTTGCTGAGGAGAAGCAGAAGCGCAAGGGCAAGAAGTAAATTGATGGCGGGTAAAGATAATTGAATTATTTTCTATTTATCTTCCTCGCTCTCTCTGTCACTCTCTTGGCATGCCATGTGCTTAGGCAATTGGTAAAGTTTGACTGATCCATTTTGTCAGCCAATCGACACTAGACACAAGGTACGCGTATGTACATAACACACACACACACACACACACACAATTCATATACAAATACATATACAAATGAAATACGCGCGCGCATGTATAGAATATATATTCCTAAAGAAAGTCCATGGAATTAAATTCCGCGGCTGCAGGCTCTCGAGTGCAACAAACGAGTTAACTTGCTTGATGGCACAATTCTCTTATCTTCCCCTAACTGTAAGCTCTATCATACTATGTAACTATTTATTATGATGTATCGTAATCATAATCGTAATCGTATCATAATCTTATTGCTATGATCTAAGACATGCTCTCAGCACACCCTTCCATCCCCTCCCCAACCCTTACCAAACCACCTGTCAGTGTCACTGTCATTGTTTCCACCTTTGTGAATTCAAAAAACAGCGAACGATAAGAAAAAATTGCGCAAGAATCTATGGGGCATCATGTGGCGCTTGTCAGTCAAATGCAGGAACAACGACAATTGCACAATTGTTGTCTGAATAGATAATAAATATCCTGGCCCCCTCCTCCTCCTCCTTATCCTTGTTATACAATATGCTACTGAACTCAATTTAAGTACAATCCAACATGTGTACTTATTTATTGTATTGTAATTTAACATTTTATTGTATTCTACTTACATATATCAAAACAATTTTTGGTGTCTGCAACACAAATCAATTTATAACAAATATTTTAAAGTCTGCATATTGGCATTGGAACAACAACAACAATATATAATATATAATGCATGTATAATGTATATTACATATATGTATTATTAACATAATATACATGAAGTATTTGTGTAATTATTGTAACATATACACAAACCTAACTAAATTAATTAAAATTATGTACTCTTATAGTATTTCCCTTTATTTTCTAATTTATTGTACTACGCTTTGTGATCTTAAATTATCTGTGTCAATTTAGAAATACAATTCTGGTAACCAACATATACACATTCATACATGTACATATGTATGTACACGATGGATGTATGATGTCTAATGTATGTATTGTATCTATCATAGTGGAGCAAAATCTATAGAAAGCGACTAAAAAAAACAAAAGAAAAACATGGAAAGAGAATTATTTACAAGTAAAACTTAACAATAATTTCCTGCACATTCATGTAAAGTAAATGAAAAACGACTGATAACACACAAAAATACACACGTCTATTGTACAAAAACGAAAGTAACGAAAGATAATGAAATTTATTTATTAATTAGTGAAAAATTATTGAAACGAAATAGTAGATGTTCCAAGTCCCCCAAAAATGCGACATTAGCGAAACATTCAATTTTATTTACATTGCTGTAAATAAACATATATATGAGAAATATTTACTAAAACTATAACAACAACGTAAACAATTGCGGCCGTAAACAATTACAATACACTGACGACAACACAACAAAGAAAAAGATAAAGAAAAAACTCACGAGTTTAAAAATAAATACAACTTATTATATACATAAACGCAACTACAATAATAAGTGTAATAACTACTTAAAAAGAAGAAAATGAAATGAAATGAATGGAAATTCGACAACTGCTAAGCATGTTGTTGGTCAACACATTGATCTATTTTATATTGTTTTCAACAATAACCATTGAAAATGTACTTTGCTACAATAAAAAAAAAGTGCAAACTGAATGTTTGCCAAATTGGCGTTGAGCGGAATGTTGAGTTTGAAATATATATTTTATGAAGTTTTCCGAGAGACCGATGAAAACCAGATATACCAAATATGTATCTTGAAAGAAACCCAAAAAATACAAACTTATATTGTGAATAAAGAGCATAATTTAATTTATTCATGTATTGTATAATAACCATAATAACACAAATTATACAATATGCATACAAAATAAATTAAACTAACCCAAAAGAAAAGATTGTTTATTTTATTATCCCATTGGATTACTCAAGGAAACAAGGCTTTTGTTGATTAAGAACTGATAGTTGTGTTTAATTCAAATCTGCACTTGGATTTTTCTATCAGCTCGACTCTTCGCGATATACCGTTATGTAATTTTCACCCATTCTTTCTGGAACTTTATTGCAGTTTGTTTTTTTTCTAATTTGAGGTCGCTGATTTCAAATCTTATCTCCACTTTTCTCTATCAGCTCGCGTCTTTAAGTAACTAAGGAACTAATCGAATCTTCGACTCTTTTCTTTATTTTTCTCCTCATTAGGCGATTTTCCAAAATTCCTTTTTTTATAAAGATGTTATTGGCCGCGTTGGCTAGAACTAATCATGTATCACAAATCAAGCAGTTTTTGATGGTCTTCTGGTGAACGCTTTGATGAAATTTTGAGGCAAAATCAAAGTTGTCATTTCTTTTTTTGTCAAAGGGTGTTAATATTTATTTAGAAAATTCAAAACAATTTGGCGCAAATTTATTATAATAGTTGATATATTGCATTAATAAATAATTAAAGCCTAGTACTGACGTCAGAAAAAAGGCCTAGCGTAAGGTCAAACTCCATATAAAAAAAACGCTGGCGTAAGGTGAATAAGAAGAAGACGACATTTATCTCCGCTTGTCGGTCCGGACGTCAACTAAACTTAAGCATAGTACGCAAACTCAAAAAAAGGCCTGGCGTAAGCCCAAACTCCATATAAAAAAAACACTGGCGTAAAATCAAGAAGAAGAACTTGACATTTATTACGCTCGGGTGTCCGCAAACTAAATAAATTAACAGAGCTGTTACAGAAAGCTGTTACAGCTGACAGGCCCAGCGAAACATCAAACTGTTTAGAGTTTCGCTGGGTATATCTATCTCGCTCACTCACATAAATTCAAAAAAATGACTGGAACTTCGACGAAAAACAGCGACGTTGACAATAACGACGACAATATTAATGAATTATAAGCAAGAACGAAAACTAAAATTGTTTTTATAGACATAAACCAAAGACTGAATTTTTTCATTAATATAGAGGGAAAATCCACGTAAAAAGTTCAAAAGCGATGTGTGCACCCAATACCCGCTGTGCTTGCGTGCCATCGCATATTTCTCCTCTATTAACTTTAATTTGCATTTTTCAATGCCTATTCTCTCCTCTTTTATCCAAATCAGTTCTGCATGTTCATATTTAAAATCAACCGCTGTTGACGCATAGAGTTACCACTCAACTTTTTGTTATTTTCCGTGTTGCATTGGCAACTCTGGCTTTACGCTCGTCGACAGCTAAATATTGAGCACTTTACGCCGCGTAAAATTTAGTTAGCTTGAGTACTAAGCTTTAAACTAAAAACGGAGTTGCCAGATAAGGAACGGGCAATGGGCAGCACTGTTTGCAGGCCTCGCGGAACATCGAACTGTTTAGAGTTTCGCCGGGTATATCTATCTCGCTCACTCACATAAATTCAAAAAAATGACTGGAACTTCGACGAAAAACAGCGACGTTAACAATAACGACGACAATATTAATGAATTATAAGCAAGAACGAAAACTAATATTGTTTTTATAGACATAAACCAAAGACTGAATTTTTTCATTAATATAGAGGGAAAATCCACGTAAAAAGTTCAAAAGCGATGTGTGCACCCAATACCCGCTGTGCTTGCGTGCCATCGCATATTTCTCCTCTATTAACTTTAATTTGCATTTTTCAATGCCTATTCTCTCCTCTTTTATCCAAATCAGTTCTGCATGTTCATATTTAAAATCAACCGCTGTTGACGCATAGAGTTACCACTCAACTTTTTGTTATTTTCCGTGTTGCATTGGCAACTCTGGCTTTACGCTCGTCGACAGCTAAATATTGAGCACTTTACGCCGCGTAAAATTTAGTTAGCTTGAGTACTAAGCTTTAAACTAAAAACGGAGTTGCCAGATAAGGAACGGGCAATGGGCAGCACTGTTTGCAGGCCTCGCGGAACATCGAACTGTTTAGAGTTTCGCCGGGTATATCTATCTCGCTCACTCACATAAATTAAAAAAAAATGGCTGGAACTTCGACGAAAAACAGCGACGTTGACAATAACGACGACAATATTAATGAATTATAAGCAAGAACGAAAACTAATATTGTTTTTATAGACATAAACCAAAGACTGAATTTTTTCATTAATATAGAGGGAAAATCCACGTAAAAAGTTCAAAAGCGATGTGTGCACCCAATACCCGCTGTGCTTGCGTGCCATCGCATATTTCTCCTCTATTAACTTTAATTTGCATTTTTCAATGCCTATTCTCTCCTCTTTTATCCAAATCAGTTCTGCATGTTCATATTTAAAATCAACCGCTGTTGACGCATAGAGTTACCACTCAACTTTTTGTTATTTTCCGTGTTGCATTGGCAACTCTGGCTTTACGCTCGTCGACAGCTAAATATTGAGCACTTTACGCCGCGTAAAATTTAGTTAGCTTGAGTACTAAGCTTTAAACTAAAAACGGAGTTGCCAGATAAGGAACGGGCAATGGGCAGCACTGTTTGCAGGCCTCGCGGAACATCGAACTGTTTAGAGTTTCGCCGGGTATATCTATCTCGCTCACTCACATAAATTCAAAAAAATGACTGGAACTTCGACGAAAAACAGCGACGTTAACAATAACGACGACAATATTAATGAATTATAAGCAAGAACGAAAACTAATATTGTTTTTATAGACATAAACCAAAGACTGAATTTTTTCATTAATATAGAGGGAAAATCCACGTAAAAAGTTCAAAAGCGATGTGTGCACCCAATACCCGCTGTGCTTGCGTGCCATCGCATATTTCTCCTCTATTAACTTTAATTTGCATTTTTCAATGCCTATTCTCTCCTCTTTTATCCAAATCAGTTCTGCATGTTCATATTTAAAATCAACCGCTGTTGACGCATAGAGTTACCACTCAACTTTTGGTTATTTGTCCGTGTTGCATTGGCAACACTGGGCTTACGCTCGTCGACAGCGAAAGATTGAGCACTTTACGCCGCTAAAAATTTATCTGACGTCAGTACTAGGCTTAACCCAATATTGTATAATTTTTTATCGATAGCAAAGCATACAAATCAAAGAATTTCAGTGAACTTTTGGTGATAAATTTTCAGTCATCATTATCACAAAATTTGAAATCATGATTGCTAATCACTGCCGTTCTTCAGAATATTCATACAAATTTCAGCGATTTTTTGTTGTCGATTTGTTTTGGTGAGCACTGCCATTGTTACCTTTGAAAAACGAGACCTCTGCGAACACAGAAAAATAATGTCTACCGTTCCTCAAATGACGTTCAAACAAACGAATGGCGGGATTCGTCAAGAGTTGCCTTACTTTTAAAAACATATGTCTTGAATAGTGCTGCCAGACTTCTGTAATTGGCAAGAACTTACCGATGTTTTACAACACTGTCGCTGGGTATTTATTTGCTGGCACTGCACGAGTAGAGTTGGGCTTTTTAGTTCAATTTGCTGACCAAGTTCAATCGTTCATTTTTCAGTCGTGAACTAAATCAGTCATTTAGTTCAGTTGGTCATTTCGTCAGTTGGTCATGAACTATGAACGATATGCTTTCTATTCAGTTGATAAAGCAGGGTATTCACAGTAGAATTTTTTTGTCGGACGTGTTCGTCGAACACAATTCAGTTTCACTACTAACTAGATGAACATTGGTTCCCGAACATCATTCGAAAAAAATTCTCACCGAGTAAGCATGGAAGCGGAAAAAAACAAAATTATAGCTTTTATGATGTTTGCCTAGAGGAAATAAAAAAACAAATGCAAAAAAGGAAGCGTAGCATATGGCATACCATTCTTTCATGCCAAACGAGAGGTATTCACCCTCACAAAACTCTTGAAAGAGCTCCAGGAAACCTCGCCCATGGATCTAAAGAATTTTCTTCGAATAAATGGGGAAACTTATGAAGAACTATTGAGCCCAGTTGGTCCTAAAAATCAGCGACAGGACACACCCATGAGAGTGTCAATACTACCAAATGAGAGGCTTTCCGCTACTTTGCGTTATTTAGCCACCGGGCTAAACTTCGTCGATCTAAGATTCTTAACTGGGATTTCTCCCCAAAGTCTCGACCGGATTATAGTCGAAACATGTCAATCCATCATTCATGTACTCAAACCATTTATTAAAGTAATAAAAAGAGGTTTTAAGATTTTAATATTTATTTTAGAAAATTCAGAGTCGCTGATCAGTTCAGCGAACGAACGGTGTGACATGGTTACATGCTCTGTTACAACAACTGGTGGATTCCCATTCACTGAAGGGTAGGAAGCAGTGCTTGTAAATATGGGTGTGCTGGTCCGATACAGGAGTTGCCCGCACAGCTGGCTGGTATTCCGGAACACTATTATAAGTCAGCATTCCCAATTGGCCTTGAATTAGAAGTTGCTCTTCGCTGTAGGAAGCGCGCAGAGAATTTACGGTCTCAATTGTAGCGTTTTCGTCGAATTCCTTATATTTTGTTAACAGTTTTTCCCATGATTTGTTTATGATTTTCTTGTTTTTATAGTCGTTGCATTTATTTTGCCACAATGCAGGTTGATTTCGCAAAACTTCAATAAATTCTTCCAGAAATTTCTTCTCCATTGCACGTCAGCTTCCTTCAAATATTTTTTAGAAATGATGATTGTTCAAACACTTGAATCCATTGTCAAACACATTCGAACGAACACAGGCAAGATAGAAACATTTCTATTTTTCACAAACAAGACCGACGAACACAAATTTGGTTTCGAACATAGATATCCACATGCGAACTTTTGTCGAACACAACACGTTCGACAAAAAAATTCTACTGTGGATACCCTGCTTAATGAACGATGAAAGATGAATAGGTCATTCTGCTCAGTTGGTCAGTTGTTTATGAACGATAAACGATGTGAATTGCCTTCTATCCTTCATCGTTCAGACCAATCAATTTGATTTAAGGAGATGATTTCTTTAACACCTGTTACTTGACACTGAAATTTATTTAAGGATTCGAATAAGTATAAATAGCAAACGCGTTTTAGTTTTAGTACCTCATTAACATTTTTCATTTATTAATATTTTTTGACTTTGTTCTCTTTGACATTTTAAAAGAGATTTTAAAAAGATTTTTAAATTGTATTCCAAAATTAACTTTATCTTCGAGCTTCAACGACTCCCAGGGCTGAAAAGAAAAAAAAAAAATTTCATAATAACGACTCACTGACCAAATGAACTATATAGTTCATGAAAGACTGAATAAGTTCATTAGTTCATTTTAATGACCCGTTCATTTTAACTTTTTCAGAACGAAACGACCGAACTCTATGCACGGGTCACACTGCAAGCAGAAGCCAATCAGTATTGCGACAATAATATAATTCAATACGCGTATGCCGCGCGGGTTTTTATTTCATATTAATTAATTAACAACAACAATTATAAGTCTTGCGGGCATTTAAACGTGCGGAAAAGTCGGTGTCGCCATCGCTGCCGTTGCTATTACATTGTCTGTTCAGTTTTGTTTTTTGACTCGAGTGAAATTACTTGGCTTCTGAATTAGATACAACTACAGTGCCAGTTAAAAATGCGTTGGGTCATTATTAATACAGATGCTGTTGCTGTTGTTGTTTAGGTAAGTTTTTTGGGGCGTGATCGGGCGCACTATAAATAAATGTCTCGTTGCAATTCTATTCTGGGCTGGCACTGGCTTTGGGCTGGCCAAAATCGTCGCACTTCTATCAAGTGCAATTGTCTTTCCTTTTTTTTTTGTACATTTGGGCGTACTTGTCGATTACGAAACTGGGTGGGCGCTGACTGTTGGGGGGCGCTGTCTGTGTGGGGTTCTATTGCCCCTCACTTTGCATGCGATGTGCGCTAAGCATGAACGACGATTCGTTGCCGACGGCGTACACAAAACTGCGTGTGACAACCAACCATCAATATAGGTGGCAGAGTAGGGTGTACTTACATATATACATACATATATTCATTGCTATCGATTTGTTAGGGGTGTGTTGCTGTTGCTAGTCTCGTTATATTGCCGGCAAATGAGTAAAAGTGATTCATTGCAGAAACAAATCAATAAAAATAAGCATTTAGAGTTGCTTCCTTAGTGATAAACTGAGGCGTTAGATCATGTGATAAGCAAATGTTATCAGACACCCGAAAGAATGCCAAGATATGTATGTATGCTATGTATATGCTTTTATATGCACACAAACGCATATACATATGCAACACAACGCCCCTTGAGTTTCACTTTGTTGAAATAAGTATTTTTCAGCTGTTGTTTTGGTTACTTGCTAAACAGGATGCGCTCAGTCTGTCCCTCTTGCAATCTGTCAGTCTGCCAGTCAGGGGTAGACCAGATGTTTTTGCCTGGCCTGGCCTGGCTTGGAATTGGAATTGGGTAGATACGATGTGTATTTCAAGGCTCCATGCGTTGTTGTTGTTGCCTTCAGCTCTTTCTGCACTTCTGCTCTTCAGCGATTCGCCGAGTGTTTTTGTGTTTTAGTGTAGTGCAGGCACTCGAAAACTATTCGTACTAACACTCACATTATTGGGTACGATTCTAGGTACGCTTGTCGCGCTGTGACCCACTTTACAAGAGCACACGGATCACCGAGAGAGAAAGAGAACAAACAGAAATCCACAACGCAGCGCGTCAGCAGAAAGAAAACCCAGAGCCAAGCTCATTATTGTATTGCTTGGCCTTCCTTAACTGTTGTTGTTGTGGTTGTTCGTGTGTAGTTGTTGTGGTTGTTGTTTTTTAAACTAGCCAGCGGCTTTGTTTTGCAGCTTTGTAGTTTCTCTTGTTACCCAGCGGCTGTGATTACAAGTGCTTATTACACACATGTATGTAGACAAATGCGCGTAGTGATAGTGACGCTAAGACATACAAACATACAAATTTACATTTAGATGTGTGTGTGTGTGTGTTCATTTGTATGCACTTGACTTGCATTTGCATGCGAATAATTATTGATGGAATAAAAACCCGAATAGCTGCTATCAATTAAATTCTCAATGAAAGCACCTCAATGACTGCTCTATATACTTGTAATACAAGTACAGTAGTCACTACATATGAGCAACACAGACATAGTATTTAAAGGAATATGTTTAAAATTAATTAACTTTTTTTATTGGAATAAGTTATATTTAATTACAAGATGAAATATATAAACCACCCTTGGGCTTGATCGAATCCACTATATCAGACGATCACTGTACAGATATGTTTGCACTTTTCACAATCGCATTGCCGTCGGGCGAAGGTTAATTTATGTACATACATATAGACACACTTATAACGGGCCGAGGCATTTTCATAACAAAAACAAATCTGTGGCGGTTATTGAACTTGACGCCGACGATGGCATCGCTGTCAACGCTGGCGACACCAGCTGACCTTGCCCGCCATACACCATTTTACACTGTGTCAAAATACTCAAAAAAAAAAAAAAATGAAAATTATATTCAAAAGAAAGATGATTTTTATTTTCTTGTAAATTCTGAAGAAGCGAACATAATGAAAGAAAGCTGCTGAAAGATCGCAGTGAGGGTCAGTTGGGTACTTGGACAGGGGTACTCCGAGCTCCGAGTCAGTCTGGTGGCAAATTCCAATGGGCCGAGGAATGTATCAAGGGAAATTAACGCCAACACACATTTTTCTGGGGGGATGCGCACTACATAAATGCCATGGAAGCATATGTACATACATATGTGTAGGAAGAAGGCGCGTTGCAGGCGGATAAACAAGCGGTAGTCCAATTTGACTTCCGCGAACTTTTGCAGCTGTTTTTGTTTGTTTTTACGAAATTTATGTAAAAACAATAAACATATTTATTGGGCTATATATGTATGTACGTAAATACATGTGTATCTGTCTCTGTTTGTTGTGTGTGGTGGGAGGTGGGCGGTGGAGCGATCGTCACGTGGTGGTGGTGGGTGGTGTCCATAAACAACGGGCAGCGACGCCTCCACATTTGCATGTCCCTGACCACAATCCAAATGCCCAACGCCCAATTTGATGTTATACAAATTAAACTACTTATATCAATCTATGCATGTGTGTGTGTGTGTGTGTGCAGATATGTTCAGGTGTAGCGATCAAAGCTAAACAAAAGCATTCTGCAAAAAGGCGCAAAAAGCAAACAGGCATAAACAATAAATACTTATTTACATATAGCCCCGTTTATAAGGCTTAAACGTGGGAACCGTGTAAATGTAAATAAAATAACAATTGCCAATAAATCAGACAGTCAAACTATATATACACACACACACACACTCGCACACACACACATGATGTCAGTTAATTCGCTTTAATTGCATTTGATATCTTTTTAAATTGTTTTACGTCTCGAGCCACAGCCAAAACACTGCAAAATATACATCATATATGCGAATATCTAAAGAAACATATGTCGATATGTATATTTGAATGGAGAATAGTTCAAATAGTCAATAAAAATCCATTTGCTCCAAACTTAAGGCAGTCTGGAAAATAATTCATTCGCTTTTGTCTTGCCAGAAACGTATTTTCTACATAGACGAGATGCTTCTGGTTCCTCATACATATTCATATCTATAATATACATTTATATATCTGACTACGCTGTAATTGAAATGTCTTCTTTAGAATTCCATAAATATCTGCCATACAAAGGAACAAGATATTACTAGAGCATGCATTAGATGATATTTACAAACTCTTATCTTAGGCATATCCGTTTCCAAATGCAAGATAACTAGCTAATGCTGATGTGGGTATTTTTTAGAGAACGCCATGAGAAATTGTTCAATTCAATTCAAATTTAATTGAAAATTATGAAGTAAGGAACACAATAGAAATTTTCTAAATTTAACTAAATACCATTTATAGTTATCTGTTAAATTTGCTGATTTTATCTGAGTCAATGTATTAACATCTGAAAAGGTACTTCTTATCAACTAATTATTATTCACATTTATAATGGGTTTTTATGATTTATCGACTGGAATTCCATATGAGTAATTGAAATGAAATAGTTTGGGGCTTTCCTTCGAAGCCACCATTGAAAATTTATAATGGGATACAAAAGACAACGAATACTTCGCAGCATTTAGAATTTAAACATAGATTGTGCAGAAATTTGTTTGTTTTCTTTTAAGAATTATAATATACACATAGTCGATAAGAGTCTGCCTCGAGACTCGATACATACATACATACTTATAGTATATATGCATATTACTTTCCTGGTTCTTTGTCGCGGCACTTTGGGAATTTGTGATGCCATTTTTAAATCGAATGATTCCATTTCAGCATCGAACGTCATTGCATTTGATCAACATTTGCTTTGGAATGATTATGACTTAATTGAAATTAATTAGACGGGGTCGCGTCAGATCGTCTTTGAGAAATGTATGGCATGTATATATAGCTGTCTATATGCATATATTGTGTCTGAATATATACATGATATAAATGATAGATACTTATTAACGATTGCTCAACTAGATCTGTGCACTATAAATGTACAATGTACAAGGTTATGAGTATTATACATGAGATGCTGAATGTGTTGAATATGTTAGCAATAATCAATAAGATTTCTCTCTCTCTCTCTCTCTCTCTCTACACACTCACTGAGTGTGCTCTTGCTATTGATTCTATGGGTTCATTGACCGTTTTGGTGACTTGTTTTTCCGACAAACTTTCCGCTGACTCTACTCGTATGCATGTCATTAGCATAAGTGCTGGACTGTGTTGTTGGTATTGTGCGGTGCATTGGCACCCCCAAATGCCAATCGACAGCTAACATATACAACGGCTACTCAGTCTTGTAACCATAAAAGACCAGATCCAGGTCTCTTCTTGCTGGTCCCCGCGTGACTCAGACTCAACCAACATTGGCCACCGCACTGGAAATTGAGCAGCGAAGCGTGCCAGCTTCAGCCTGATGCTTGGCATGTTGCTCGTATTGTTGTTCTGCATTGTGGCTTTTGTTGCAGCCGTGCACCATAAAAACACACACACAAAATGGTTATTCAGTAAACAGAAACAGACTGAATAGAGTGCGGAGCGCGGCACAAAGTCAAAAAGCGAGCATAATCAAGAGTTGTAACACAAGTACTAAACACTCGTACATAAAACTAACTACACACTGAAATAATAAAAACAACAAACAGTAATATTTATTAATACATACTTGTGTGTTCATTGCAGATTATTGGACAAGTGGTTATTGTGGTTATAACGCCAGACGATTGCCATGATGCGCTATTCGGAAATATCGCGAGACTTATCGACGGATAATCTGCGCTACTCTGAGGTAAGTTTGCTCTTCAACCAACTGAAGCCTTTTCACATTTCATTTTATTTCATTTCATTGCTCGTTTGCAGCTGAGCAGAAAACCAACAGCTGACTATGTGGGCTACAATGGACAGACATATGTCACGGCTTCACCTACAACTCAGTCGCATTATCAACAACAACAACAGCAGTCACCACAGCAGCAACCGCGTCAGTCGAAGCAACGAAGTCCAAATGGGAATGCCCATACAATGGCTTGTTTGAGACAGGACAAGGGACAGAAGGAGCTGCAGGCGGAGCAGACCATGATACAACAGCCCACCAGCAAGACACTGAACATTAAGAGCACACGGCGCAAGAACTCGATTGGCTGTCTGACCAGCTTCTCCTCATCGCCAGACTCGCCGGGTTGTTACTACAGCATAGCGTAAGCAATTTCCCCCTCTCTCTTCTCTGCATTTAATTAGATTAATTTGTTATCTCATTTGCAGTACAAACGCAGCACCGGCGAACAAGTCGCAGAGCTTGCCAGCGCAGGGCTCCATCAAGCAGCTGGATGCGGTCATATTGAGTGCACTGCGTGTACCCGCCGATCTGCTGGCCAATCAGATAACCCTGCTCGACTTTCCGGTCTTTGCGCTCATCCAGCCGGATGAGCTGAGCAGCTGTGCCTGGACCAAGAAGGATAAGCATGTGGCTACGCCCAACATTGTGGCGTTTACCAAGCGCTTTAATCACACCAGCTTCTGGACAGTGCAGGAAATACTGAATGCCGAGCAGCCCAAGCAGCGTGCAGAGATAATGACACACTTCATAAAGGTATCAATGTTCAAGATGCGTGCCCAGAATCATCAAATCCTAATTTACTTTTCATAATTCTTTCAGGTGGCAAAGAAACTGCACGAACTGAACAATTTGCACTCGCTGTTTGCCATTATTTCGGCAATGCAAAGCGCCAGCATTTACCGTCTGAAGAAAACATGGGCCTGCTTGTCCAAGAAGGATCGACAGTCCTTTGAGCGGCTCAGCGACATATTCAGCGATCAGAACAACTGGGCCAATCTACGCTCGTATTTGGAGAGTCTCCGTCTGCCCTGCATACCGTACCTGGGCCTATTTCTGACCGATTTGATATACATTGATCTGGCACATCCACACAAGGGCGGCTTGGAGCCGGAGCAGCGACGCAACAAGATGAACAATATTCTGCGCGTCATTTCGAACTATCAACAGTCGGATTACCAGCAGATCCAGCCGCATGAGTCCACCCAGAAATATCTAACCTCCATACGATACATTGAGGAGCTGCAGAACATCTTTGAGGAGGATCAGTACAAGTAATTCAATTAATCCAATTTAAAAGTATATGAAAAGTGTTAATGTTTATGTTTACTTTGAACAGACGCTCGCTGAGTCTGGAGCCAGCTTCACCGTCCGGGCCGAGCTCGTCGTCGTGCAGCTCGAAGGAGTCGTTTAACGTGGAGTCCGTGACACCAGCGCTCGGTTGCCTGAATCTCTCGCCAGCCAAGACCATTGGCTCCATGCGCATGGCAAGTGGCGTCAAATTCGTACCCGGCCATCGCAAGTGCCGCAGTCTGGGCACCAAGTAAGTTGGAACTCTGCGTCGCTCTGATTGCAGCAAGAGCTAAACAATGCGCGCCTTTCTAATTGCCATCCACACTCTTGTGTCTCGTCCCAAATCTTTCGATTTCGTTTTAACCACCACTCGACACAATCTCACTGCGCAATTGGACTGA
Organism: Drosophila suboccidentalis; assembly: GCA_037043435.1. NCBI lineage: Eukaryota > Metazoa > Arthropoda > Insecta > Diptera > Drosophilidae > Drosophila > Drosophila suboccidentalis. The sequence goes on from JBAMBK010001877.1 coordinate 20,609, forward strand.
ACATTGGGGTCCTAATCAAACGTTAACATATTACTCTTTTACTATATAAATTACAACTTATTATTGTTGTTATTATGATTATTCATGCTGTTTCTTTACAATCACTTTTGCTTTTGCTTCACCTTATGTTCTCTGCATCTGCATCTGTATCTGTAAATGTATCTGTGTAACTTGTAATTGCTGTATCTGTGTCTGTGTCTGTGATGCACAGAGTTCGCAGCAGCAGCCTGCCACGCAACTTTGCACAGAGGTGCCAGTGCTGCATCGTGATGATTGCGCCGGGCATTGGCACAATCTCGAACAAGCGCTGCAGATGCCGTCGGTGAGTGCCTCAAACCGTAGCCGTAGCTAGGATATGCATTATCAAATGGCCAGTTTTCTCAGTTTTCAGTTATCAGTTGATTAATTATCATTTCATCATTGCATCCGTTTGTGCACGGACCACGTTAAAATGCTTCAATGTAACCGAGACCCAAAAACAACAACAGCCACAACAAAGACAACACACGCCCACACTTTCTAGCTTTAGCTGCTGCTTTGTATCAATTTGGGTGTAATTTTGTTGTATGATTTTGCTGAATGATCTTCTTTTCGTTTGGCCCCATCATCCCATACACACAGATACACACACATACTCTCACACACGCTCTTTGAGTTGCCTTACAATATGATTTGTTTATCCCATTTGATCGCTTGCCTGCATGACGCCCCTTACCGTATTTATACGAGTGTTATTGTCTATATCTAGCTAAAATCTTCTCCGTCTTTGCATACACAGTATCTTTGGCAAAATTGCGCCGAACAACTACGACGGACATCCGCATCATTTGCACCTGGAACACGATCAGAGTCAACAGCCCCGTCATCATCTGCTCGACGATTCGGTGCTGGAACACAGCGATGCCCTGTCGAATGCGGACTTGACCTCGCTGGAGAGTGCCGAGGGCATTATGTGTGATTTCGGTGGCAGTGACTGCGATCTAATGTCACCGGAGGCAGCAGCCGCAATGCAGGGCTGCGTGCGCCGCAAGACCGTGCAAAAGGAGGGACGCAAACCGGCGGTGGCCTCTTGGCAGCGTTATTGGCTACAGATCTGGGCCAATTCGCTCGTCTACTTTCCGCCCAAGTCGTTCAAGGGCAGCGAGCGCGGCGACTTCAAGCGCGAGCCGTGCAAGGTGTGTCCCCTGGAGGGCTGGTACGCCCATGTCAGCGACAACACCAAGCACAAGAACACCTTTGAGCTATACCACCGCACTCTGGGCACCGTGTACAAGTTTCGCACCGACAGCCCCCAGATGACCCATCTCTGGACAAATGCCATTTGCAAGCTGGCAACGACGCGTGTGCCAAAGCCATTGCCCGCAAATCTGATGTCCTTCGAGTGAGTCACGGACACGGACCTCGAACAGGAGATAATTGAAAGCTGGCCGCCGCGCCGCTTCAACCACTTCCTCGAATCTAATGTACTCATCAATTAGTTTTAATTAGCTGTTACTCTTATGTCACGAAGCAACGACAGAAACATTCCCGTAGCTCTCTCTCTGCTTGTTAACAATAACACAACTGGAACAACAACGACAACATAGGAAGACCACAAGAATAACGAACAAATTGTAATTTGCAAACGAAACGATTTCAAATGGTATTTCAAAAGACTGACAGACCTAGCAGAGAAGTCAAAGAAGAAGTTCAAGATGATGAACAGAACACACTCAATTACAGACAGGATAATCAAAACTGATATTGGAACAGTCGCAGCTAATCAACCCGATTCTCTTTTAAAGCTGTGACTACATATCCAAACTATGTATGCTTTTCGCATGGCAATTTTCTTCGTTATGCTGTTAAAACGTCAATGTGTATCTTAACGTCGAGCAATGTTAATTGTATTTGTATCTTGTAATGTAATTTAGAGATTAATGAAATCAATTACTACGACATTTAATTTTTGTATGTCCATATGCACTATTTGTGCCATATTAATTTTAAAATAATTAGTTTTACAACGACTTATTCATAAACTGTAACTGCAACTACAAACACATTTTATGCACCATCTATATTGCCTTCTCGTAGAATTATTGCAAAACTAATTCGAGTGTTAATTTCCAAGGACGTCGACAGGACGTTCGCTTAACTATTTTGTAACAAAGAATCAAAACTATCGCATACTCGAACATGAAACCATAGGCTTTAAATTATAAATGATTGAACAATTATAAAAAATGCTATCAAATTTACATTGTTGTTGCACTCAAGGCTTAAATTTAAGTTGTAGGTAAATAGTTATACTATATGTTGCTTGTTAAATAGACAATACAGCTTGAATTCTACAAAACGAAGTTATGTTAACTACTACTGGGAATCATACCTGTTAACTAACGATGAGTTATCATAATCATTAGTAATTCAATTATTTTTAATTACGATTATTTTCGGTTTTGCCCAATTATTTAATGATTACGATTAGAAAAAATTAAAAAATATTTAAAGTTATTAAAAAATCGGAAAAAATCAAAAATAATCTTTTTGAGTATTCGGATTATTTTTGATTTTTTCCTGATTATTTTAGATTTCTTATGACTATTTGGTAAATATCAAATTATTTTAAATTTTCACAATTAAAGTAGCCAAAAATAATCTAATTGATTAGTAATTCTTATCGAGATTTAACAGGTATGCTGGGAATTGAGGCATTTGGGAGCCCACGAATCAAATATCATAATCTAAAGTTCAGACATTGTATATATAAATATATTTACTTTAAGCTTTCTCATATACACATTTTCTTTGCAAGTTTTACCTTAAACATATAAGAAATGCAAAAACAACTTCAAAAAAAGTCCATAAAAAGTAACAAAAAATACACAAAAAAAAAAGAAATAAAATAAATAGAGTCGCTGTTTGAATTTGTCGGATTATATAACGCAATGCTGCTACGTTATTTATAACAATTTTCACGCGTTGATCGTGTAAAGTGCGCGAATTTGCAATTCATTTGTGCGGGGCGTGTGTCGCACGTTGTGCATTTGAATAAGTGGCGCCACAGCAGAGCATTGCGAGCTATTTAACATTAAGAGAAATGACTAAAGTGCCGTCAGTCGATTGCGAAACAACGAAATGAAAGGGTCCACAGCCAGTGACAGGATGATGATGACAGTGCGCGCCAAACGGAGGAACTGTGGGCGGCTTTGTATGCTAGCTTTAGTGTTGCTGCTGTGCCTGGGCATTGGGTCCAGTGTGGGCGGCAAGACAACCACCATGTAAGTGGCAATTGTGTAATAAACGACTTTCACTAAATGCGACCAGTTATCACTTCCATGCAGAGTGCGGCATACGGACACCGTAGATCCACAGCTGGACGGCTTCTGGACAAACAGGACCACTTGGAATGCGCGCTGGGTGAAGTACTGGCGGGCCAAGCGTATCTACGAGCCCGTTTGGAAGAAAGTGTGGACACCCACGATACACACCGAGTGGGTCCCGCTGCCCAATGCACCCCACCCAGATGCCTGGAAGAAGCAGCCGGATAGCCAGCAACAGCACTCCGCTGAAGATTGAAAGACTGAGACAAACTAGTATAATTGTAGATTGTATTATAATTATTATGTGTATTTATTTATTTAGTTATTTGTTAATTAAACGCTGTTTAAGTCTACAGATAATTTAAGGTGACGCTAAACGCCAATGCAACGAAAGGCCTTACGAGCTAACGACTGGTGTGCAGCTATTTACATGAAGCTTGGATTCGGGTGGGTGGCATATAATTACATATATGTTCAGTGGCTGCTCCGAGGCTGCTAGGCGCCCGGAAACTTAAAAGACTGCGATGTGGCGACAACTGGTGATTTGGCCGCCTCCAGTGTCTTGGCTTGGAAATCTGCGTTTGCCACTGGCTTCAGTTGCGTTGGCTTTGGCGCTGACACGGACGCGGACGCATTGCTGTCATCACGTTTCCACACAACTTTGTCATTTGCTTTGGCGGCGCCGTTGTCCTTGCGATCCCAGTCCCAGCCCACGTCATGATGATCGTGGTGAAGGTCGTGGTGAAGGTCGTGGTGGTCGTGGTGGTCGTGATGGTCGTGGTGGTGATCTGGTGTGGGGAACCATTCAGATATCACAACGGGCTTCCAGATTTTTTTCCAGCCAGGCACCCAGATTTCTTTCCAGCCGGGCACCCAGATTTGCTTCCAGGCTTCCTTCCATTCCAGTTTGTCATTCCAGATTTGTTTCTTCTCTGGCTTCCAGTACTGCTTCCAAGCTTCCTTCCATTCCAGTTTCTTCTCGGGCACCCAGATCTGCTTCTTGGCTGGCTTCCAGATCTTCTTCCAGTGTGACTTCCAGACAACCTTCTTCTTCCACAGATCGTGGCTAGTATATTCCCAGCCCTCGTGATCCTTGCCCAAGAACTTTTCGCCGGGAATTCCAACCTACGACCATTCAAATATTGTTAGGACCATTTTAATTCATTTTATTCTTAAAAATAATTTGTCCTACCTTGACTAGTTCTGGTGTCCAATATTGCTTCCAATCGGGAACCTGAATGTCCTTCCAGGCAGGCACTAAAATCTCTTTCCAATGTGGTACCTTATTTGAAGTTTCACAAATTAATTTTAAATCAATTCAATTCATACCTCTTATTCTTACTTACCCACACTTGCTTCCAGGCGGGGACCTGAATCTCCTTCCAGCCTGGAACCTTTACCCAATGTGGCTTGTAAATCTGTGGAATGATTGAAATATTGCTTGAATCGAGAACATTTATGTAAACTTTCAGTACAGACCTTTTTCCAGGATGGATTCCAAATCTGTTTCTTGGCAGGATTCCAAATCTTCTTCCATCCCTCCTTCCACGTGACCTTCTTCTTCCAATAGCCAGGATCGTGATGTTCATGGTGTTCGTGATGTTCGTGGATGTGCTCATGAACTTCATGCCCGCCAATGCCGACGTCAAGACCTAGGCCAAAGCCGTGACCGATGCGCTTCTCCGCGACGGCATTATTATTGCTCACTTGGGACTCGGCTGTTTGCTGATCTCCCACAGCTTTGGCATGGCTGCCTCCGATGGCGACAGAGAGCGCGCCGAGCAAACCCAACTGAGGTAAAGTAAATTCGTTAAGTGTTAGTCAACTGCAAAACAAAAGACTTAGGCAACGAACGTGCGCCCGTATAGGGATCAACTTGAATTCGCAACGATTATGTTAATTAATATAATATTCTTCATATGAAGCGTTAAAGCCGAAACTGGTTTTAACTGGGTCACAGCGACGTCATCTCTCGGCTTGGCCCATTCTGTGTGCACACATACTACATATACGAGTATTATTTGCAATGGGAGTCGAGTCATTGACTGTCGTTGACTCCCAGACAAAAGTAAGAGTGAAATGTTACGTCAGTTTCGTGAATTGGGGTATAAATATGGCAGATCAACATGATAATGCCTGACCTAGCTACAGGTCATCGCCATTTGGGGGCATTTTGTGTTTCTGCTTGGCGTTTCGGGCTGGGCCTCTTTCTCTATATGGTCAAAGGTGTCTTGTCATTATGCAAATCTCTCGCTTTGGATCCGCATAAATAGGCGTTGGCGTTCCCAACAGCTCTGTTGTAAGTGTAAGGCTCTGTTTTTGGAATATCTGACGAGGTCAAAGTATTTTGCGTCAATTTGCTGTCTTCTTTGGCTTGGGGAATTTCATAAACAGATTTTAATCATTCGAATTCAATTCAATCAATTTGCGCTCAAATGTCAACTAGTCTCGATTATGAAATGAAAATTAGCGCCGGCAAAAAATTATCTCATCGATTGCACTGAGGGTGCTAATTGTGCGCCGACGCAGCCGGCGACTGCGCAGTCGAAGTCGCAGTCGGAGTCCAAGTCGGAGTCCGAGTACGAGTCACAGTGGCAGCTGTAGACTAAGTCGCAGCTTCCGCAGTTGGTGGGCAGTGAAAGTGGCGAGTGATGCCAACCCCGTCTGTAATCTTGACGCGACTGGTTTGGCAGCCGTTGGATCATCGATCGTGAGGGAAAAGAGCTCGGCTCAACTGCAATGCATTTCATGGGCAAGCGCTAATGAAACCATCTCGCCGTCATATTTGTGCGTTTTTAATTGTTGACAATGCGCCTCAAACCGATTGAGAGTTATCCAAAAAAAATAAAGGAATAGAGAAAAAAAGCAGAGCCTCAAATGTCGTGCTATTGACAGTCCGCACAATGCCTGGAAAGTGTGCAAGTTGGAAAACTGATTATGGAAATAAGTTAAACACGTCTTAGCGTTTTTCATTTTGACATAAAAAAAATACTGTCTTATTAAATGCCCTAAAAATTGCTTGTTTTGGATATGAATATTAAAAATAAATGTAAATTCAATTGTATCTATGGAATCCAGTAAGTTAGAAAGTAATCTCGAAACTACAAACACTGTTTTTATTTGAATTTTTACAAAGATACTCAATTGAATATTCATTGTCCAAAAATGTTGTTTTGCATATTTTTATGTTAAATCAATAATAAATATAAAAACGAATGTTATTCGCACAAAGTGTCAAATTACTCAGTTCGCTTTGCATCTTTCAAGCTACAAACTAATAGAAATTTCTGGAGTATATCAAATGTTTCCATTTGAATATGAACATAAATAAGAGTGCTCTTTCTTACAGCAGTTTCGTAAACAAATTATTATCAAATTGCAGTAAGCTGTTCAAATTGTATTCCATTAGTTCCACTTGGCTGGTCCGATCTAGCCCAAGACTATACTTTTACACGCATTTCACTATCTTTACACTTGCTGACACTTTTAACTGTTGTTGATGTTGTAATTACCACAAAATGCCGCTGGATCCTCATGGCTCCCGTTTAACGATGGCTAAGGGTTTGGCCCAAGACCAAAAGTGTAACACCAATTCGCGTGTGCACTACAAATAATACAACTATAGAGACACCACTCGCTGGGTGGGCAACGCGCGCAACTCTTTGGGCCACTTTCGTGGTGCAGACTGTCGCACTAGAGATCGGGGAGCCAGGTTAAATAGACGGCGCACAGGTGCTGCCACAGTCAGAGCCAGAGCCGGCGCCAAAAAAAAACAAAAACGAAATTGAAATGGAAATGGAAAACGATAACGAAATGAGAGCGCATGCTCCCGAACTGGCGAAAAAGCAAACGAAACCGAAAACGAGAGCGCGTTGAGACCTTGAATTCTGATAACGGTTTTGTGTGTAAACAATGGCACAGCGAGCTTTGGTTTGCTTACGCTCTGAAAGCTCAACGTGCGCTCAGCTCGAGAGCTGAGCGTGGGCCGGTATTGTCTCCTCTGCTTTGTGCTGCCCATTCGCATCTGTTTGTCGCGACGTGAGCGAGAGAGCGGGCAAAAGAGCGGAGTGGGGATCAGTTGCAGGTGGTGATCCAAATGTTGTAATCGCAGTCGGGCTTATGGCAATAAATGTTATAAATCTTAATAAAAAACAATACCAAAACGACAATAACAACAACATTGGCGCAATGCAAATTAATAGCACGAAATGGGAAAACAACAAATTGTATGGAAACGCACTAACAAAACCGTTGAGCGGATTGCGTCCATCTTTATCGGATTGCTGGATTGCTAGATGGTTGAATTGTTGAATTGTTGGATTGTCGAACTCTTGGTTTGGGGGTTTTCATTATTTGTTGTTGCGTTTTGGGAATTCTTGTTCAATAGCGACAACATGAAGAAGGTCATCACGTTCGTGAGGCGCTTGATGTGCACACTCACACACTGGAACCAGGGATTGTGTGTGGGGATTGGGGACTCGAGGAATGGGGCTGTTGTATTCATTAGCAGTATTTAATGTAATTTGTAAGCCAAAGTTGGGGCTACAAACAATTCGGTTAAGGGCAGTCGCTTGTATTGCGTGCCAAATGGAATCTAACAAACTATCCACAGTCCAAAGTGTCCACTGTCCACTGTCCATTGCTTGCATTTTAGCATGTGCAACAATGTGGCAACTCTTGGCCGGCAACGCCAAATAGCCGCATTTAGTTAGTCTGACTCTTTTGTTTTTATTTCCTGCATCTTTTGTTGCACTTCAGTTTGCACATATTTGAAAAGTCTGAAAACATGCGGAATTCCATTTGAAGTTGCGCTCTTCAAATGGCTCGCTTCATTTTCAAAGCCAAATTAATTGCATGTTGATTTAGTTTTTAACAATTCCCCCGGTTTCTTATGAATGAGCAGAGATTTATTTGCCCACTCTGCCAACAAAGTTCCAACTTTCGCATGCGTGCGACCAACTTGGCCGCGTTGTTCCGTTATATCTGTATGTGTGTATGTATGTGTGTGTGTGCGTGCGTGTGTGTGTGTACCTAGTCTTAGTGGGCAGCTCATGGTCAAAACAAAAGCCCGAAAATTACGTAAGATAATAAATATGAAACATGGCAGTTTAATTGCCTGATAAAACATTCAACGTACTCAGACAATATAAACTTGAAATTTCCTGCTATTGCAACTATCTTAATATAATTTTCAAACATAATAGAATAATAAACACATTTTTTATAAATTTGTTATTTATATTTCTTTATATGTTATACGATTTATCAATTACACTGTGTTACTGCCAACAAACTTCTGGGATGCGACATAGCGTAGGTTGTGGATATAGTTGAATGTAACATTGTGACGCACTAGATTTTTTTGATGCACATCGTAATTTTAAATTACGGTAAAAAAACCGTTTTTTCGAGGTTGATGGAGCTAAAAAATCCAATGTCTTAAACTGTGCATCTTTCAACAAATTGTAATGCGTCTTTGGAAAGTGAAAAGTAACGCCTTACTAACGGTGCATTACACTGTAATCTCGGATAAATATTGAGGGGACTACATGTAAAAGTATATGAATTTTTCAGTTTTTTGGGACTTTACCGTACTTAATAAGTTAATTTTATAGAAAGCAACTATGTTAATTTTTGGCATGTACTTTCAAAAACATTTAATTTTACGTCTTCTGCTTTTTAGTTTATTAAAATCGAGTGTTATTTAGAAAAAAGTGATGGAAAGAACTCCTTTGTTAACTACTTAAAGTTGTGTTATTTTTAATCAAAAACACAAGCTTAATGGGTTTCTTATAAAATTGTGTTCAAAAAAATCACCAAAGTCAAAAAATGTAAAAAAAATCACCAAAAAAATTTGTTTACGTAGAAAATATTTTAATAAGAGAATTGAATCCAGTTAAGTCAAGTAAGGCCCGTTTATAAACCTAAGTTTCTTCTTTCCAAAACCGTTAAAAAAATTAGAATTAGTGAATATTTGACGAAGCTATGGGCGCATTAGTGAGTGCAAGTACAAAAAAACGGTTTTTGTATCGTAATTTAAAATTTTGATGTGCACCAAAAAATTCTAGTATTCAAAAAAAAAATGTATTCATCTATAGCTTCTAAATTGAACTTCAATTTGCACATCTCCACTATCGTTAATTAAGCCAAAGGAGTGCTTGGTTTTATTAAACGTTGGTCGAAAGAATTTAATGATCCTTTCACCACTAAACTCCTTTATGTCTCCTTAGTTCGTCCGATCTTAGAATACTGTTCATGCATTTGGTGCCCTCAGTATCTTATCAATCAAGACCGAATTGAATCAGTTCAAAAGCAATTTTTGCTTTTGTTCGTGGTTTAAACTGGGATCCCAATCTTCGTTTACCATCGTACTCCAGTAGGCTTCTTCTTCTCAATCTTCCGTCTTTAATCAATCGTAGAAAAACTCTTGGTGTTCTTTTTCTTTATAAATTAATTAATGGCAATATTGATTCTAGTTTTCTTTTAGAACGCCTTACCTTTTCCGTTCCCCGTAGAACCACTAGGAACTATCAGCCATTATCTTTACCTACATGCACAACTGATTACGCTTTGCACAGTTCACTTCGTGTTTTGTGCACATACTATAATAGCCTTTAGCACGTTATCTCTGCAGAACTCTCTCTTCCCTCCTTGAAATCCTCCCTTTTCCTCTTCCTTTCTAGAAATCCCTAACCTTACTAACTTCTAATATTTGTAATATTATTAACTATTACTGGGTTTTTCCCAATCCTTGCAACGAATGTTGGATCATTTATAATTTTTAATAATTTTAATTTTAATTTTCAATTTACTATTTTTTTTAAATTAATTTTTATCTTTTCAGTTTAACTTTAAATTTAACCATAAATACTTAACTTAATTTTTATATTTATTATCAGGTATGCCACAAAAAACACTAGTGAAAGTGATTTCAGAAAAAAGCAATTCCACTTCGAAAATTTCTCCGTGCCACAGAAATTCGTGTGATTTAGGTTTTTAAGCATGTTCATCAACCTTTTCGTACTAGGCTGCTAGGGTTGGCCCCTTCTGGGATTAAATTTCCCAAGGGTTTGTTTAGCAACTTTTTTAAGTTTATCATTGCAGAATATAAAATTTTTATTTTATTTCTTATTTAATTTATATAATTCAATTTATTTATATAATAATTGATATTGTATAGCTTAAAAAAATTTAAAAGTTATTGGCGCGGCAAACAATAAAAGTTACTCGATAACTCTAAATTCAAAAATTCGGACAAACAATGTGACATTAATCTCATGGCATCGGATGCCAGTGGATTGAGCGATGATTTCGTCTCACCCAAAATTGTTTAGGTGATTGGACTGTGGCACGGAGAAATGAAATTAACGTGAAATTCAAGTGAAAGAGATTTATGTGGCATGCCTGAATACTTTAATTTTTACTTAATTGGTCAACTGCTCTTAGTTGACATTAAATAAATAAATAAATAGCTACAACCTACGCTATGACCCATCCCAAAAGTTTCATTTTGATTGAATTTTGTAGTTATAGATGAATAAATTTTTTGTGCATACTAGATATTAAATTATCATCCATATTTAAGTATTAATTGTAATGTATGTGTAATAATTAACTAACACATTGGTTTCACTTAAAAACCAATAATGCGTTAATGTCTTACACCAAAGAGTTGGTCCATAAGGAAGTGACAGCATCAGGTAGTTTAACGGACAAGATTTGCACCAAATGAAAACTCAAATCATATTAATATTCATCAGAGTTGGATAAATAAAAGAAAACCATCGCCGGCACCTGGAGTGCAGCAGTATCAGGAAGTGCAACTGGAACTGGAATTGGAACTGGATCTCGATCTCGATCTGGACTGCGGTGCAAATGAAATATGCGTAACGCGATGGCCAAACGAGAGCCAAATACAAATACTCGACTTGGACTTTGATAGCCCAGGGCCAAGCGAGCGAAGTACGGATTCATGGCTTCCTTGTGCACTGTCTGGCCATATTCATGACTTCCTTTTGTGGCACAAAGTCAATTGTCTGCTGTCTGCCGTCTGTTGTCTGGATGTGAAGTGAAGTGTTATGGCAGGTCGACGCATAACGTTGACGATGATGACGATAACAACGCTGTCAGCAGCCGTTGAACCACTTTTACTTTTCGTCTTCGACTGCGACTCGCATAAAATCTAAATCCAGATCGTGTGATGGAGATTTGTTTATTGTTTGTTGTTAGTCTTTCATATTTGTATTGGCCACTGACTCGCCATATCGTGGCAGTAATCAGTCAATGTGTTAAGTGTTTAAGGGTATGTGTATGTGTGTGATCGTATCTGTGTATTTGCAATTGGTTCCGGCATGAAAATTGGAGCAGCTTTTGGTATGCACTTCCTGTACCACTCCTGATTTGAATAGCCAAAGATTGCAGAGATATTTGCCAATCACTGCAGTGTCGTGCGTGGGCGTGCGCCGAGCCAATAATTTATTGGACAGTGGACAGTTGGAAAAGGGGTAAATTGTTTAACATACTCGTAGTATGTGAATGGCCAATGAACTGGCACCTTCTCGCTTAGTTGAGCCTGGGCCTTTGCCTGTGCCTTTTACTTCCGATTGACAAGTGGCTTCCTGTTTGGTCCACCAAAATAAGCAAATGCTGCATTTTATGCTGCTACCTTTGTGGAAGCTGGCCGAACCACTTTGTGTTACGCTTACAGACAGTTGACAACTCCAAACTCGCACGCACGCACCAAAGGCAATCGGGATCTTGTAGTGGTTGTTGTTGTTTCTGTTTCTGTTGCACTTTTATGGCTTGTTGATCGCTTTGGGCATTTTAATTGCTAGCCTGTCCCGCCCACTTCCCCAACTTGCAACAGCTTGAACTTCCCTGAAAGTCCACGCAAGATGCAGCTGCAACTGCAACTGCAACTTCAAGGTCATGCAAATGCAATTTCAGCTTGACCCCATTTGATGAGGCAACAAAAGACTTAAGACACGAACCCGCCAGTCATACAATACAACACAATTGAATTGTCATAGAAATTTCGAGTCACGTTGCGTCCATAACAAAGACAACAGCATGAATTATGTCTTTATGGCTTTATTATGGGCCCCTTTTGCATTGTCCGTCGTTCGTCGTTCATCGTTTGTCGTTCGTCATTTGCATAAAACTAATCGGCAATACCAACGATGAGGGCTCACACCTCATTTGACAAGAAAATAAATTTAACGAGTAGTCAAATGAGACGCACGGGCGCCAATCGTTAACGGAAATGCAATCGATGCTTATGAGTGTGTATAAGGGTGTGTGTGTGTGTGTGTGTGTGAGGGGAACTTGTCTGTTGACTGATAAAACTGGTTCTTTTGGCGTTCGTTGACCGTTTGCCGCCTTGTTGCATTGCGCAATCATTTATGGCCATGACGTTGTGCAGTCCCAAATGGCAAATGACAGAAACTAGGAAATCGCAATCAGTGCACACTTCTTGCCAGTCATGCGGATTCTTCAAAGCGCACCTCCACCACCACTCGACATTTGGGTTAGTGTACACTGTACAGCGCAACTCATGCAAATTTGATTTGGAGTTAATTTTCAGGTATTTGCCCATTGGACTTATTGGGCGTAGCCAATCGTAAATAGACAAACGTTGCACATCCGCACACCACACCCGCACACCACATACACGCACACACACGTGTCAGGTGGTGCTAATCACATGGATCTTTGGGTTGGAAAAGCCAAGCAATCACATTCAGTTGGTCAGTCAGTCAGGCAGTTGCAGCTGCAGTCACGCTCGCCAAATAGTGTGGCACCTGCAAAATGAAAAAACTGATTGCATAATTGCATTGCGCCGGCATAAGTTTGAGTTGATAAAAAGCCATGCGGACAATGCAGCTAAAGCCTGCTACAATCATGGGTGGCACAGAAATCGCTTTCGCTTGAATTTCACTAGAATTTGTATGAAATTTAAGTGAAATTCAAGCGAAAGCGATTTCTATGTCACCCCCGAATATTTCTTTCCGCTCATTTCAATTTTCCAGTTAAACGAACCACGAATCGCATTTGTAAATTATTAAATGCATCGGGTCAAATGTCCGCAAAATCAATGCCAATGCTTGCACTCAAGTTCGTTGTTTAAGTCTTTTAATATGCGCTTGAATAACCGCCGCACAGTGTAAGATTTTGCCAATCTAGGGGGACTTAATTCAATAGCAGTTGTTGTTTTGAAGCTATCGACTTGAAATTTGGAGTGAATGTTCGAATATCCCCAAATAAATTTTTGGACTAAAATTTAAAGTGGGCGTGGCAGTTTAAAGGGCGTAAAATTTGGAAAGACCAGGAAATTTTAATTTTTTTAGCACACAAACCGCATTAAAAAAACAACTAATTTTTTTATCAAAAAAGTATCAGGTTAGTATTTTTTGTTTTAATTTAAGACAACTAAAAAATATTTTTTTAAAACTAATATTAAGAAACAAAATTTTTTTTTTTTTCAAATTGAATATTTTTGTTGTATCCTCATGCTTTTGCTTGTAACTTCAAAATTATTGGCCGAAAAAATTAAAAAATGGTTTTGTTGCAAAGATAAATAGTTTATTGAACGAAAAAATAAATTTATATATTTTCACAATTTTTTAAATTAAAAAAAAAACAACATGAAGTTGATAAAGGGCTGGGTAGAAGCTATTTTTTGCAAATTTATTCAAAATCTGAACTGGAATCTTAACTTTCGTCACTAGGATAGACCACAAGATTAAAATTTGACTGTTTGAGGCTTAAGGCAAGACTTCAATCTTATAATCAACGTCTTTTATTGTGCCCTGAAGCCAATTTGTATTATTGGTCATAAATCTGGATATATCTCTCCTAGATTTAATCTACCTCGACTCAAATTCATGGCTCATGTTTGATAAGTGCATCTTTAACTTTATATAATCCATACCATTGCCAAAAATCATCGCTGCGTGCTCTAGGAGTGAGTTAAGCTTAACGGCTCTTAAGGTGCTTGACAAAACCTGGAAAAACTGTGCGCGTGTTATTGCACTCATTGCTAAATTGAAGTCCTCTGGGCAAAATATGGGCAAAATTTTATTTCTGATCCTGATTCAGAATGATATTCCCCAAACGATGTATGTTTTGGTTGATTTGAATACGATTGAGCCCAGCTAGTTTTTTTCCATCAAAAATAGAATATTGTTAAAAATTTACTTACTTTTTGGCACTTATTTCCAACAAATAATAAAAAATTTCAGGGCCACTTATACAATACCTTTATATTGCTAAAAACCAATAATGATTCAAAAATGATAGGAAAAATAAATTTGACTACTCACAGTGGCCATTCGATCTAATTGAAAAGACTAAACTTTGTCCACTGTTGCTTGTTGTGCGATGCAATTTTGCATGCATTTCACATGCACCGGTTTAAGAACCGTTATTTTCTGAACAAAAATGTTTGGTTTTGTTTTTTGCTTGTTTTCGTAACATTTGAACATTTCTAAATTGACTTCTAAAAGCTCATTGACCTTAAAAATAATTTTTTTTTTCAATTAAGTCCCCCTAGATTGGCAAAATCTTACACTGTGC
>JBAMBK010001878.1:0-17223 GCA_037043435.1 Drosophila suboccidentalis
TAAGAATTTTTTTAAAAAGGGTCAGAAAAACGGGTTTTGAATGAGAAGACCCCCTTAAGTTTATTCGTTTTTTTCCTTAGTGCAGAGAATTTGCGAGTCGAGCATACTCTTATCAGTTGTTTCTATTAAAAATGCTACAAATGAATAATTTTAAATTGTAGACTACAGTTTCAAAAGCGTAATTGTGAAATACCTGTAAGCTGTTCCCTCAGTTGTGCATACCCCACACACATTTGTTCACTTTTTAATAGGTGTACGATATCATGATGAACATTAACTAATGCCAATCAATGGGAATCTCTTCTTGTCTCATTAACAGATTGGCAGCGATGCGCACTTGGACTACACACGAGTGTTGGGCACTGTGCGATCCATGTGCTCCCGCAATGAAAAGATGCAGGCGGAGGAGCTGGAGCTGGCGGAGAAGGCGGCGAACGTGGGCGGCGGCAGCAGCAGTGGCAACAACAACAGCAACAGTGGCAACAACAATGCCAGCAGCGGGATGAACAGACGGTGTCGGGGTGGTTACTACTTGGGCTCGCGGAAGATTTCCCTGACATGCCACAGTCGACCGCTGGTGGATGTCGCGACGGGAACTGTGACCGCTGCTCTGGCAGTAACCGCTATGCCGACATCGACATCGACATCGACGGCGATGGCGACACCGACGTCAGCTGCCCAACTGGCGGTGAAGCGCAAGACAAATGCCCGTCTGCGTTCACCGGGTCCCAGTCCGCCCACGATATCGCCGTCCTCGTCGCCCAATCGCAGTCGCTTTCATGTGTCGCGTGTAACTGAGATTGGCAGTCCACTGACATCGCCACTGGCCCAATTGCCACCACAGCATCCGCCAACGACAACGACGGCAACGACAACGCCACGTTCCGCCAGCAGCTGCATGTCCATACCCATGGCAACGGGATGTGGAGGTGGAAGTGGAAATGGAGGTGCCTCGAATGCTTGTGGCAGTCAGAGCAGTCTCAATTCCATAGCCGTGTTGCCGTTGCCCACCTCAAGTTCGCTGCCATCGATGGCATGCGTCACATCCTCGACACAGACCATTAAGAGATTGTCGGTATCGCCGCGTTCACGTTTCCATGTGTCGCGCATCTACGAGGATCCACAGACGCCACCAATTAACTTGCCACCAACGCCGATGCTCAAGTCGGCGCGCAAAGCAGCCGCACAGCTGGCAGAGGCAACAACCACAGCACCGTTTGTGTCCAACACAGCAGGCGCTCCAATTGTGACCACAGCGATGCCCATTAGCAGTGTGATCATTGTGGAGCCAACGCAACCGCCGCCCAACATAAATGACACTGACAACAATGCACAAAAGAGTACAAATCCAAAGCAGGAGATGGAGCAACAGCAGCAGGATCAGGAAAGGGAAGAGGAGGAGCAGCAGGAACACACGCATCAGAAACTGTCGCCTCAACTGAGCCACAATTCGCCCAGCAATTCAAGCAGTTCATGCAGCAGTTCGCCAATATCCTCCACCTCCTCATCCTCCTCCTCCTCCTCCTCCTCCTCTTCGTCCTCCTCGTCCGCGTCGAGTGCAACAACAAACAGTTGCAGCGATGTCAGCTCTGAGGGAGCAACAGCTAATGTTTCACCAGCTCCTGGCAGAACGTGTCCCATTGCTGTCTTTGGTGACAATGATATAACACTTACCAAAGACTCTATTGTGGGCGTGGCACTTTCAGCAGCTGCCTCCAACAGTCAGGATGTTGCCACAGCAGCAGCAACCACAGCAACAGCAGCAACAACAACAGCAACCAATCAAGCAACTGCAACCCGTGCGAGAAAAGCCTCTTGGATTGCGAATCCCACAACGGTGGACAAATTGCTCACACTGTTCAATCCGAGCAGCATGTTCCAGCGCAGCTCGTCCCCGGAATCTAAAGCGAATCCTGTGCCAGCTCCGATCGCGGTTGCCGTTACAGTGCCGCTCACAAACAACGCACAGAGTTAGTCAAAAGTTCATTCACCATATTCATTACATACATTCATTCACGATTCATTCACGATTCATTCACTTGTAGTATGAGTTAGTTAGTTAGTTAGTTAGTTGTAGTCAATGATGTAGATAGATAGTTGCATTTAATTATATTAGCTGTCATTTCTAGAGGTGACAACAAACAGTCGAGTTGGTCTTGGTTTTGTAAATTGTATCTAGACTTTCTAGAGTCGAGTTGGTTTTATCTGAAAGAATTATAGATTCCAATAACAGAAAACAACTAGAATATATCGCTCATTTACATGAAGAGTGACATAAGTCGAAAAACACGATTTTTAAGTTAATGATGCAGAAATGTTCGCAATGTGACAAATGTACCAAATGACATTGTGTACAAATTTCATCATCCTATCTTTAAAACCAAGAGTGTGAGAAGAGTATCAGGTGTGCTACAGAAATCTCTTCCACTTAAATTTGTATGAAATTAATGTAATTTTTCAGGTGAAAGAGATTTCTGTAGCAGACCTGTATACACTCAGACCAACATTTATTCGTACACCCTTTTTTTTACTATAACAGCTATATATGTCAAGTCTTCACACTAAAAAAAATATATTTGGAAAGGTCGTTCAGATTCCGTTTGAATGATGCAAAACTTTCCTTAACCCATTAAGTACCCATTGAATATTTTGAGTTAAAAAAAAACGTCAATTTTTAAACTTTTTTCCTCGATTTTTTACACAAAATATTTTGATAAATAAATTTTTAAAAATAATAGCAAAAATATTTTTGAAAATTTTTTTTTGCAGTCACTCTTAGAATTGTTTGAAGAATTTTTCTGCATCAAAATATTTTGTGTAAAAAATCGAGGAAAAAAGTTTAAAAATTGACGATTTTTTGAACTCAAAAATTTTTTGACTTTTTTCCTGGGGGTCAAACAAAAAATGTTTTGATGCAAAAAGTTTCTTCAAACAATTTAAATAGTGACTGCAAAAAAAAATTTAAAAAATCTCTTTGCTAGTATTTTTTATAATTTTTTGAAAACTGCAAAAAAGGCACTTTTACCTCATTTTCATGCAAAAAGTGCCTTTTTTGTGCCTTTTTCAATAAATTTTTTTTAAAATTCACATATTTTAAAACTTAAATGTTTTAAAAAAAAATTTTTATTTTTTAAATGTGGGATGACCAGAGTAAACATTTTCTGGATTTTCTAATTTTCTCAATTTTCCATTTGGATTTGAATACATTGAGTTACAAAAAAAGTTATAAAAAAATCACTCTGAAAATTCAAAATTTTGCTGTTCGACTAGTCGAACAGCGGCAGAAAATGGGTTAAATATTATTTTATAAAAATTTCATAATTTAGCAAATATTAAATTATAAACTATCTTTGAACTCTTACATTTTTAAATATTTAACTTCGATTAAAAGCTGATAGCATTAAATATTTAACTATAAATGAAGATTTTTTCTTTTTTTTTACACAGTTTTTTATGATTAAAAATGTATTTTGTGTTGTTTGAATAATTCACAACCAAATAGAAAATATTTGTATTTAGGAAAGAGTGTGTAAAAACATAAAATCTTAAACAGAAGGACAAGGCTCTGTTTGAATCTTACAGTTTAATTTGCTGATCTTCAAGAATATCAACTAGAAATTTGAATATATGTAGAAAAAAACATTTTTATTTGATTAATATAAATACTTGCACTTGTTTATCTCTTCTAATACAATCTCCTCTCTCCAGATACAACAACTACAACAACAACAACAACGGGTGCCAGCGGGGATGTGAACGTAACGCTTTTGCCGACACGAAAGACGACGCCGCCCTTGCGCAGCAATAGCTATACAATAGGAGCAGCAGGAGGAGCAGCGGCAGCAGCGGGATTGGGAGCCGGAGCAAGTGCAGCAGAAACGGGTGCGGTAGGCACATCATTCCTGGACACAGCGTCAAGGCAATTGCGTGACTTTGGCAAACAAGTGTTTCGCCAAAATCTTTCGTTCAACAACAGCGCCGACGGCGCGGGAGGTGCATCCCAGCTGGATGCCACGCCAGTGATGAGTATGTCACCAGTGGCAGAGTCACCAACGTCACCAGAATTGAATGCGATGCACATGCCGCTGAGCCTGAAGCGTGAGCTCAAGGAGAACATCTCGCCGGAGCATACCATCAACGAGGAGACGCTGCACACGCTGCGCAAGCTGTCCCGGACGGAGGATGTGACGCTGAAGGCGGAGGCCGCTGCTGAGCTGGGCGACATTGAGATTGTGATGCACAGCGAGGTGTCCGACTGTCTGGCAGAGGCGGAACAACAACAAGCCCAGGCACAAGCGCCGCAGGAGGATCTGGGACAGGTTTAGATGGGCCTAGGAATCTAAGCAGAATAATGACGTGTGCAATTTGACAATGTTGAGCAGGAAAAAGCAGCAAAAATAATAATTGGATAGATGTAATCAAGACCCACCTCAGCATTTCCCCAAACCCAACCCACCCTTCCCCCTCTCTCTATCTCTCTGTTCCCCCACTTTGTCCTTGTTGTAGAAGACACTTTAAATTTTGGGTTGTCCCCTTCTCAATCCATCCACACACACACCACACACACACACAAACTGTAACAATAAGAAACAACAACAACAACAAAAAGTACACAAAAGTTTTAAACATAAATTTTGTTTTATTTTTACAATTTACATACATATATATATTTTTTTTGGTTAAATTCTTTTTAAGTTTTATATACTTATATACATTTACCTAATTATACAACAACAACAAATATATATCTATATATACATATATTTTAATTATGATATCAGAAAAATGCAAATGATAAAAAGAAACTATGTAAATTAGGCCAGCAAATTAGGCTAAAAACACAAAAGAAAAGAAAACAAACCAACCGAAATTTTAATTTAAAATCCATAAAAATTGGCATTTTGAAAAGTTGTATTCGAAATTTTGTGAATTTTTGTAATTTGTCTTGTACTTACCAACCAGATTGTGTTAATCGAATTAGTTTGTTTTGCCCGCATTATGTAATTATTTATACCTCAACTAAGAGCAAGTATACTTAAACTTTAGTTAATCTGCGCTTAGCTATTCCATTTGCTTTGGATATACTTAAGATTATGTAAATGTGCTTCATCGTCAGATGGAAAATGAAAGAAAGAATGCATGAATGCCAGAAAGATGTTTGCTAGGAATACTACTCTATATAAAATTGAATGATAATGAATGATAAACCCACCAGTCAACAAGAACAGTAGACAATGTTAAGTTCAATATAACATCGTACATTCTTACAAATATATATATGTATATTTCACAAAAGAAACGAAAAGAAAAACCCAAAATAAATCCAATTGATCTCATAATGTGATATTTGTCGTAGTGCCCAAAGCGTTCACTGTATCCATGTTAAACCATTAAGTACGGAACACTTTCGCTCAAAGCGAACAAACTCAATCCCCCAACAACAACAACAACAACAACAAAAGCAAACAATAAAACAATTAAAATATATATGTACATATATTTAGCATAATTATACTACATCTTTTATGTCTAAACAAATTGAATGCTGAGCGCAGTCGCAATTCGATGCAACTTTTCAAACTGTCTAATTTTGCAAAGTTACACTGAAAACTAAATAAACCATACAAATCATTATAGTAGCAACATATAAAGCAAAAGATCTTGTAAATACTGCGTTTGTATGTATGTATCTAAAATAATTGTGTTAGATGACAACCTATTTCTATTTCAAACTAAAGTTTTATCTTTTCACACATTTTATTTTTATTTTTTTTGTTAATGTTGCTTAGTGCAAAAACTGCAAGTTTATTGTTTTTGTTTATCAGTTTATTGTTTAACTATTGAATTATATTTTCAATGACCTTAAATCCATTTAATCGTACTTAATTTACAAAAATTATATTAATTTTCTGGTGCTCAATGATCGCTTTGAGAATTCTCGCCTTTTTCTTTTGGAATGCAATGAATTAATTGTTTCTTAGCACTAGAAATTTAGCATTCTGACAACACTTAAACTACTTATAAATGATTGGCAAATTAATCGTACATAAATATTTTTTATAATTTAAGCTCATATTTAGTAAACCAAGAGAAACTACTAAACATTTACTGAATAAACTTTTAAAAGTTATAATGAAGTGTATAACGATTGTGGTTTTATTTATTCGTTTTTCTGTATTTACAGGTAATTTGAAACAAATTAAAAGACAATTACACTCAAATGTTAACTCGATTATCTAATAAGAAATAAAATATAATCAAATTACATGACAACTGTTGATATGCGCGCCACATCAAAGCAAAGCAAAGCAAAGGAAGAGAGTGAGTGAGAGTGGCAGAGAGCACATGACAACAATGGCGCGTAAAAATTTCATTCATAAAACGGTTCAAGTGCTTGCATGTGTGTGTGTGCTATGGGGTTGCTTTTGCACAGCAGCTAACAGAGCGCTGTTAATGTTAAGTCCTGGCGCTGTTAGGGCAGTGAGCATCAGGCTGAGCTTTGCTTTAAAACAAATCTCTGCGTTCAGTTGCAGTTGGCGCTTCGTTCGGTGCGGATCGCAGCAGACGGCAAAAACGAGAGTGTCGAGTGTTTATTAACAGTTAGTTTAACAAGTGCAAAAAAGAAGATGGCCGGAGATGTGGAGTCCAGTAGTTTATCAACCATTTGTCAAGTGGACACAAATGCGCCAAAACGCAGCAATATGAACAACAATAATAGCGCACGTTCCAGTCGCGTTGGAAGTGCTGCGAGCACTGGAACCGGCACGGATCTTGATGTGGCCACGCTGCAGGAGGAGCAACGTTTCGGCTGGCATCGTTTCCAGCCACAGTGGCTGCAACGCTTCTGCACCGCAAAGTGGGCGCTCTTCTGGCTCTGCTGGGGCGGCGCATTGCAAGGTGAGTGGAGGGGGAGTTGAGGGGTTGGGGGTGATAATATGTATCTCACTGTGGGCTTGACTTAATTCCATTTAATGGCTTCGTCTCGCTGATCCGCCCACGCTCAATTCAGCTGAAATTTCAACACACAACTAAATGATAAACAAGTTGCTTTTTTGACTAAAATCTTAATAAATCAATTGCTGAACAGAAACAATTTTTTTATATGTTTGAATTCCGAAATTTAAGTTAACATATTTCATGAAACTCCTTAAAATATTTTATTTATATTCAGGTGTGCTACAGAAATCTCTTTCACCTGAAAAATTACGTAAATTTCATACAAATTCAAGTGATTGTTTTCCAATTTAGAAATATGTGCAAAATGAGTTCATCTTTGTGATGCAAATATTTGTAGAGCACTTTTTATCTAGCAATTCCATGAGTTATCTTGCAGTTATCTTATCTGCATATGTCAATAGAGATGATTAAATTAAAATAAAATCAAAAAAAACTTGCAGCAGATTTAATTATAGATAAAAATGGGTTTCATGTTAAAAACTCTCAGCATTTGCTCGCTTTTTAGATACAGTTCCGTTTTGTTTAATTAAATATAGTCTATTAATTTAATTTGAAGAAGGTCTATTATTTAAAAATTACTTTTGACCTCTTTAAAGTGTCATATACATATATGAAACCAAATTAAATTTCGATAATTCTGTGTAATTAAAAATTAAATTTAAATAATTCTGTGCTATTAAAAATTAAATTTGACCTCTTCGATCTTAAAAAAGTGTGACTCAAAATTGTTTGTATGTATTGAGAATGGAAACAAATAAATTCTTAATTAATCTACATAAATTTAAAAGATTTGAAATATTTAAAAATATTAATAATTTATTCATTTAAAAATTACGTTTAATTAATTTTTAATAACTCTACATAAATATCACATGCTAACTAAATATCTATTTGTATTACAAGACCAGAAAAAGTGTCAGTGAAATAAAATATTCCTTTAATTACCTCAGGGAAATAAGTATATGTATAAGTATAAGTATAAGTATATTCCGTTTAAATGATATTATGGAAATTTTGAATTTTTGTAAATGTCTACTTTTTAACTTTTTTCCTCGGTCTCAAACAAAAAATATTTTGATGCAAAAAAAATTCGTCAAACAATTCTAAGAGTTTTTTTTTTTTTTTTTAATTTGACGGGTATACATTATTTGCGTTTCATTCCTAGGAATTTAAAAACACATGCCTGACTACAATGACGGGGGGAATCGAACCCAGTTTTTTCAAACTGAAAGTTCTAGTTATGTGACAGGTCGGCGACTCTAACCACTAAGCCACCGGACCACACAAATTCTAAGAGCGACTGCAAAAAAGCAATTTTCAAATAATCATAACAAATACTAGCGAAGAGATTTTTCAAACATTTTTTTTGCAGTCACTCTTAGAATTGTTTCAAGAATTTTTTGGCACTTCTAAGTTAATGGATTAAAGAAATTTTTGTATCATTTAAACGGAATTTAAAAGAATACAAGATTAATTTAAGAAATCTGCATCAAATCTTTTTTGTTAATATTATATTTTTTTTGAATAACTTCATCCACATATACTTATTGCCCTGAGATATTTCTATGATCGCCATAGAATGTTTGCGAGCTCAGATTTAATTACTGCTGTTACCTAGATAACGTTGCAAGGCTTTATTAACCAACTTTAAAAAGCCGCCTGTTTTAAGAACTAAATGCTTAAAGGTGTGAATGGGCTCAGATATGGCCAAGAGTGTGGGAATAAGGGTTGTGGCAAGTGGAACGCTTCATTAGCATCGCTGAGCACCGAGTTGGCTTTCGCTTTGGCGTCGGCGTTGGCGTTGGCGTTGACGTCGGCGTTGACGTCGGCTGCGACTTGGACTGCAGCCCCAAAGGCTGGAAGGCTGTGTGCAACAGATAAGCGTTTGGCAAACGTTGGTCGGGGCACGATTGCTGAATGGGAAGCGAGTTAATAATTAATATCAGCCCCATAGCAGTCAACAGCAGCTTTCTTCTTCTTCTTCGACATTTTTAGCCCGAGGATGCATTAACCTCAAAATATAAACTGTCGCTCTGAATAGTTTGAAAGGAAACAGTTTTTGAGATGTTTAACTGGAAAGTGGAACGGGAACGGAAAATGAGACCTGGAAGTGTTTGAAGGAAATACACTGGCTAGAAGAAGTACTGAGAAATCAGCGTGTATTTATCTAACTTTTTCATAACTTTATTAAAACCAGGGGTTAAAACCGTAACCATAACCGTAACCGTTAGCCGGTTTTAGCAGATTTTATTTGGTAACCTTAACCGTAAGCAAAACCAAACTATTTTATTATATCGAAACGCAAAAACCGAAATTATTTAAACCGCAATAACCGTTTAGTAACCGATTCATGCATAAAGGTTAATTTCGGTTCGGTCAAGCACAAAATTTAATTTTGTTATTAAGGTGTTTTTCAAAATAAAAATATATTTTTTTTCTAATTTGTGTATTGTTCTCAATAAAATGATCTTAGTTTTTAAAACTTTTGAGTATTTGTTTTTAAATTTACATGTCTTTAACATTTTAAATAATTTTTTTTGTAAAACGAAATCATTCCTGTATTTTGAAAACGAAACATACGAAAACCGGTAACCGTTACGTAACCGATACATAACAATTTTGAGTAACCGATAACCGAAAACCTAAATGCGAACATTACCAAAACCGTATCTAAAAGTGATATTTGTTTCGGTTTTGATCCCTGATTAAAACTGAACAAATTTTCAAGCAAAATGTCATTTTAATCATGGTTTAGCCTGTAAGGCCCAATTTACACGATCGGTTTCCGACCGACACTTTACGTTAATAAATCGTCGGTCTCGTGTGAACACGCAAAATTTTAAAGCGTCGGTTTGTCATCGAAGCAAACTTTACATGTGAGAATGACATTTTTTGGTATTTTTTGGTGCTTGTTGAATGGCAACATTTTCCATCGGTCAAAAAGTGTCGGTCGGAAACCGACCGTGTAAATTGGGCTTAAGTTTATTCTAAATTCAAAGTTTTTTTTTTTAAATTTCGTTATAACACATTTTATCCATGAAATTGCGATTTAAATGCTTGTACTTTAAAAAAAAAGTTTAAAAAATTTTAAAGCTCAATATTTTACTAGTATTTTACTTTTTGTAACATAAATTTAATTCTGAGCCCTATAATCATATAAAATTAAGACAAATTCATATCTATTTGGTTTTTATCAAATAAATTTTGCTAGCTCGAAAATCAGACCAACTTTCAACATTCATAAGTTTGAAACTGAAAAGATTTGCAAGCGAAATGTCATTTTGATCATTGTTTGACCTCTTATTTTAATCTAAATAAATCTAAATTGAGCAGACGACATGTGGTTAAATGAAATTCGGCAATTGCCAAAGTGTTGGGAGCAAGCAGAAGTTGTGCAAGTTGTGGGATTAGAGAGTGTTCCACGGATTAGCTGGCTGCTCCAGTCTGCTACAGTATTTATGTGTTCTGGTCGTGCCATAAACAAACTATGCCATGATTATATGCCTAACTGAATCGCCCAAAATTGGCATCTGTTGCACATTGTCCAAACGTGAGTGCATTTCCGCCTTGGATTCCGTCCAGCCTCCGGATTTGGCTACTGTTGTCAAAGTGATGACACGGCCGGAATGCCCAGACTTTATTCCAAAATGTTTGCCAGGTCGCGTGCTGCGATAAATCTCCCTGCTGTCGCCCTCAATTCACGCCCCTCTCTCTCTCTTTTTATTTGCCCCTTGTTGTTGATGGTGTTGCTGTTGTTGTTGGGTGTTTGTCCATGAAATGTGGAAAGAAGGAGCACGGTTATGGGTTATGAATGGCGGCACGTGACCGAAAATATTAATCAGTTGACATGGCATTAACATAAATCATCCGCAACAATTTTGGATTGCAGCATCGCGTCGCATCGTGTCGCATCGTGTTGCGTCGTGTCGCCGTTTTGTGGCTTTTCCGTTTTTTCTCATCAAATTTTAACGCTGTGTTCGAAATTCGCAATTTATCTGGGTTAAAAACTTGCTAGACATTTATTAATACTATGCAGTTAGTGCAGAATAATATTATAAAAAATAGTTGATAAAATAAATAATGCATTTTAAGATCATGTACCCAAAAACTTTAATTAATTATATATGAACACATGTACGTATATACATACATTAAGATACACTTTCTCGACAAGAGCACTTAAGTTTATAATTTTTAAATTTGTCTTATTTTAAAAATCATTTTTTGAGATACAATATTAAAACCTATTTTTTTATACCCGTTACTTAAAAAGTAAGTTAAAGGGGATATTATATTCGTTGCAATGTATGTAACAGGGAGAAGGAAGCATCTCCGACCCTATAAAGTATATATATATATATATTCTTGATCAGCATCAACAGCCGAGTCGAGTCTGTGTGAGGACCTAGATCTCAGAGACTATAAGAGCTAGAGCAACCAAATTTGATGAAAATTTAATAATTCTAATAGTTACTGCAAAAACAAATTTTCAAAAATCTTTTTCCTAATATTTTTTAAAATTATTTGAAAATTGATAAAAATTACTATTTTAACCCCTTTTTTCTCCTTTTCATACAAATTAGTCATTTTCAAAACATTATAAATAATATTGGGAAAAATATTTTGAAATTTTTTTTTTGAAGCTACTCCTAGAATTGCTTGATGAATTTTTTTGTATCAAAACATTTTTTTTTTTAAATCGAGGAAAAAAGTTTCGAAAATTGAAATAAATTCGATATTTTCAATGGGTACTTAATGTCTTAAGGAAAATTTTGTATCATTCAAACGGAATATAAATGACCTTTCCATTGATGCCAATATGCTTACGATAACGGCGCAAATTAGCCGCCAAACGTCAAAATGTTTGCTGTGCCAATAAATATGTTCGCCAGTGTATTTTTTGTATTGTGTATTGTGTACATAAGATTTTTTAATTTTAATGTTATATTATTAAAATATTTGTTGTGTCGGCCTAACCGTCAAGACCTAACCGATTTCGATTAGAATTGTTTTTATTTATATAAGTTTTGTCTCTAATTTGATTCAGATTTCAAATTAAGTTTTGTCTCTTTTTTATATAATATTAGAAAAACGAAAAGTTTATTGAAATTTGCGGAAAATATTAGGCTCGACTTTAATTGCTAATTTAATTTACAACGTCCTCAAGATGCACTTGTCTAAATGGTAAGATTGTCACGTTTGAAATAATACTTGAGTTTAGTAGACTTCAAACTCGATGCTTGTCTCCCTATTTATTTTTTTTTTTCGTTAAAAGTCGGGGAATTCCCGTTGGGGGCGGACTGGGGGAAACACATCCGCATTACACATAAGGAAATTGATCCATATTCCATATTATTGCCGTTTTCCAGGGGGTAAATGACTTATGAGGTGCTTGAGACGTTTAAGCCTCTTCCCACACAATGGGGAGTAAGAGGAAACCTTCTCCTGTTCCTTCCTTCCCCTTTGTGTCTTTGCGTGTGTCCAGCGTGTGACTAAAAGGACATTTTTGAAGCAGGTCGATTATTGGCAAATAAATTGAATTTTTTCATTGCAAAATCATATTCTAAGCAACACAATGGCTTCCCAGGCACCTCACAAAATTGATATTTATGTGCAAAATCAATTTGTCGTACAGATATTTAATTTATAAACCCCCACTGTCGATTTCCTTTTCCTGCTCGGATTGTATTGCAATCTGTTGAGCTTGAGGAAACATTTCTGTTCGGTTTCTTCTATTACTTTTTATGACACCAAAGTTGAGGGATGTTGCCGGTAACAGCCTCTAATAGCGTCCAAAGGGCGTGGGGGGGATTGGGCAAGGGGGTTGAATCCGGCCAAACTCAGCACAGGGATCAAATAAAAGAAATTGATTCAAAAACTATTTGTCAAAAGATGTTTACTTTAGACACACGCACTTGTATGTACTCCTGCACTCATTACATTGCAAATATTTGTAGGACAACAACAATTGCGATAAGGCTGCGTTGATATCGAGATTTTCAATTGAATACTTTCTCTCTATCCTCAACACTTGTAATATATCAGTCTTACTTTATATCGAAGGTTATTAAAATTAACATTATATATTTATGATAATTTTTGATAAAAAATTTATTTTGAATGAGCTGCTCCTATTTTTACATTCCTGTCTAAGACTTTCAACACTTTTTAATCTTAATGTTTTGAATTATAAGTTTTTATTATACAAATTCCGATTGTGTGGTCCGGTGGCTCAGTGGGTAGAGTCTGCCGACCTGTCACATAACTAGAACTTTCAGTTTGAAAATTTTGGGTTCGATTCCCCCCGTCATTGTAGTCAAGCATGTGTTTTTAAATTCCTAGGAATGAAACGCAAAAAATGTATACCCGTCAAATTAAAAAAAAAAAAAAAAAAAAACAAATTCCGATTATAGAAAAAAAGTGTGAAAGGCTATAGTCGAGCTCCCGACTATTGGATACCCGTTACTTATTTAAATAAATTTAAAATATTTTTTGTTGCATGCTTTTAGGCACTTACATTGCTTGAAACTTAAATCAGCCATTACCACCTTTGTAGTTGTCCGATCTTGTTGCGTTTAAGAAGGATGATAGCTTTAATTAATAGATAATGTTAATTACCAAAAAATACGTAAGGGGCGTGGCAAAATTTTGAAACAAACTTGATCTGCGTGGGGTTTTTAGAAATCTGTGTGCCAAATTTGGCTGCTCTAGCTCTTATAGTCTCTGAGATCTTGGCCCTCACACAGACCGACGGACAGACTCGGCGTTTGATGCTGATCAAGAATATATACACTTTATAGGATAGGAGATGCTTCCTTCTTCCCGTTACATACACTGCAACAAATACAATATCCCCCTTTACTTATTTTTTTAGTAACGGGTATAACAATCAGTTCTTGACTTTTCTGTATTCTCCAGCTATTCAATTTCTTAGAAATATTTATAGCATACTCTTTGAATGACAAAACATAATTATACAGCAGAGATTAATATACTGCTCTACGAATTTCCATTTTCAATTATTTCCAACTTTTACTTATTTGAATTGTTAATGAATTTGACTTTTTAAATTCAAACAATAACATAAATACACAGAAAAAAAAATCCGGGATGTTTAGCCCGAATGCAATCCGAAACTTTGTCAGAAGTGGGGTAATCTCTGATTTTCTTTAAACCAAGTATGAAATACTTGATTTTTTCAATCCCGGATTCAATCCTGAAATTGTGTAATTCAGGCTAAAAAATAAGTATTAATTAAAATGTTTTTCGTTACATTCAAACTTTTTTTTTTCTAAGATTTTTTTTTTTAATTGACGGGGGGAATCGAACCCAGGTTTTTTTTCAAACTGAAAGCTCTTATTATGTGACAGGTCGGCGACTCTAACCACTGAGCCACCGGACCGATTAAAATGAGAGAGGCCGAGAGAGAATTTTCCTCTCGCGCTCAGCAAATGTGTATTTTCCCATTTTAATCCCGGTACAGGCTTGATTATTCAGCTTAATCCTGAATACATACTTACAAAATGGCTTTTCTTTTTGTGTAATAACCTAAGAATTTCATAAGGCCAATAAATTAATTCTAAGATGTCATACTTTATTAACTAATTCTAACTAATTTTAAAATAAATAAAATAAAAAATCCATTTACGTTACAGGCTTAATTGTGAATGGATTTGTGAATGTGAATATCTCCACAATCGAACGGCGATTCGGACTGCGTTCCCGCCAAACGGGACTCGTGGCCAGTGGCTACGATCTGGCCTCGTTTGTGTGTCTGGTGCCCGTGACTTACTACGGCGGTCGGAAAGGTGCATCCAAGCCGTGCTTCATAGCCATAGGTCTGCTGCTGATGGGACTTGGTTCACTGATCTTCTCGCTGCCGCATTTTCTGGTCGGCAGCTATCGAGCAACGATTGCCGAGGCAAACAATTGTGATCAGGAGTCGGGCCGATTGACAAATCAAACGATGGTAAAAGTTGAAGATGAAAGCATTTATTTCACATTAAATGGGAATTTGCTTTA
Source organism: Drosophila suboccidentalis (assembly GCA_037043435.1). Classification (NCBI taxonomy): domain Eukaryota; kingdom Metazoa; phylum Arthropoda; class Insecta; order Diptera; family Drosophilidae; genus Drosophila; species Drosophila suboccidentalis. The sequence goes on from JBAMBK010001878.1 coordinate 14,980, forward strand.
GCAGCGGGCTTGCCACCAGGCAGCGGAGGATTTGGATTTGGATGTGGGCGAGAGCGAGAGTCTAACTTGGACCGTCTGGTTGTTCTTTGCGGCGCAACTTTTGCATGGAGCCGGCGCCTCGCCGTTGTTTACGCTGGGCGTGACGTATCTGGATGAGAACGTATCCACAAAGATGTCATCTGTTTACTTGGGTAAGTTGGCTAACCGTCTCATCGATAAGACGCATTCGGCAAAAGTTTCGCTCCGTTTGTCTGCGCAGTAAATGAAGTGTGCTCAACTAAGCAAAAGGCTGCTTGCGGGGATGCCAATGCACTGAAAAAAATTAATAAGTTGAATAATAATATATTTGCATATTAACTTATGAAATTAAAATAAAAATTCTTAAGTAAAAGAAAGGTGAATACATTAAAAAAATAAAAATATTATTTTTAATCAACAAATTAAATCAATTTAAGTTTTAAGTCAAAGTTTAAGTTTTAATTTTCTTTGCTGGTTGGCAACTTTTTTTTTCGATTTTTTTTTTTGCATATTTTTATAGCTTAGATATTTGAGAATATTGTCTTAAAAGGGTTTTTTGAAATTCGAAATACTTTAGGAGATATAGCCGCTTTTGTCCAGCAATGTTTTCGCCAAAATGCATCAAAATGCTTTGATGCAAAAAAATAACTTCAAACTTTAAACGCGTTTATCTCAAAACCACGTTTTTCGAGCTGGCGGCTTTGATTGCGCCCGTAGTTCTGAACCGATTTTTGATAAAACAAAGTGCAATCGACGCAGAATTGTCACCATTACGGCCCCAACCTCAATCATAACTTTGAAAATTTTTGTACTAATTTTTGTTTACACTAAATTACAAACAAAATGGCCCAAAACCGGTTTTTAATTTTTCAATGGCCGCCATTTCGTAAAAAAAAATCGCAAAATTATGATTGAGATAGGGACCAGAATTACATCTGTACTGAATCTAACGCCGTTTACTTTATCCATTTCTGATGATCCAAAGTGGAGTTATCCGTGCCACAGACAGCACACCTTTTTTTTTTGACTTCCAACTTTGAAGGCCGACAACAATTTTTTATTCAATTCATTATGTTTCTAATACAATAAAAAAAACAGAATTTGAATAAATATTTCCGTTTTCAAATAAGATTTTTTTTAAAAAGGTCCAAAAACAGCCTTCCAACCAGCAGTACCCCCTTAAGTAAAAGAAATGTGAATAAAATTAAAAAAAATAAAAGTATTATTTTGCTAGTCAACTATTAAATAAATTTTTAGTTTAATTACATTTTCTTATTAAAAATTTTTTAGAAAAATATTCTTTAATCAACAAAAATTATTTGTGCAAATGTATATAAATAGTAAAATAGATGTTTATGGAAGTTTTTCTCTGTGTACAAGTATCTCAAAGTGCGAGTATCTCAAAGTACGAGTATCTGTTAGTTTGCCTCACACATTCCATATTTAGTTCTGTTTCTATTTCTATTTTTATTTGCCATATTGCCAAATGCCAGACAAAGGGAAGTAAATACTGTTGACTGTTTACACTCTCTCCCCCCCCCTCCCCCTCCTTTCTTCCGCGTGGGATTCCCCCTTGTTGACCCAATTTTAAAGCTGACTCAGGCAGTTGCCAAACTGGAGGCCAGGCCAGGAGTCACCCAAAAAGGACACCAGGACGACAGCGCAGCGAAATTTATTGCCTCCTAGTTAAGTTTATCGTGCGTCGGTTGTCTTATCAATGCCATCCAGCTTCTCTAACTTCTCCTGGCTTCTCCCAGCCTCACAGTCTGTTGTCCTTTGAAACAATTGAAATGCGTTTTTGGGAATTTTCGTTTGCTTTTTATATTTATTTGTTGCTACGCTGCCTGTGGCTGTTTTTCCCCCCAAAGGGGATAAACTTGCTCTCCCTTTCCTTGAGTTTCTTTATCAAGTTATTAAACTCCGCCTCGTCTTTTGCGCATTGTCATGCAAATTAAGATGCAGCCAATTGATATTGCATACTTTGACTTATTGGCATTTGCCACCACTTAATGTGCAACATTCTGTGGCAGTATCTGAAGTTAATGCAGTCCCAAAAGTAATTAATTTAGACATGGGACCCTTAGTTGATTTTAGATGTTTATTTGTCTATTCTCAGTCCAACAATTGGCAGCAAAACTTCAACTCTGCTTCTCTAGAAACTCCTTCAAAAATTCAAAACTTCTTCTTTTGTAATTTAAAAACAGGGATTAAGACCCTAACCGTTAA
>JBAMBK010001879.1:0-34451 GCA_037043435.1 Drosophila suboccidentalis
ATGTAGTTGTTACATTACGATCTTTGATTCTCGTTCGACGCTGTGGTGATTGACTTTTCTTGATTGTTGTGCCGAAGCTGTGTTGTGTTCTGTGTGTTGTGTTGTTGGCAAAGTAGCGTTGTGGCCTGATGTCTATATATGTACACTGAAAAAAAAAATCATTTGAAAATTCAAGCATATATTTATATTTAATATTTGTGAAGAAGAAATTAAAAGATCGCCATGACTTGATTATTTTGTACTTGGCTTAAGCTTATCTGGGATTACCGAGCTTCTGACACCGCACGGATTGATTTTATCCCGTATTTTTGTGCTGTGTAGATAGACGCATTAGCCACGCCCACTCCAACGACCACGCCTACACATCCGCATCCGCATCCGCACCTGTGGCTACTCTGGCAGCGTAAGCTTAAGTGCAACTCAATGCGCATTTTGTACAACGTCGACTTAGACTGGCAACAGACACACACACCTACACACACACACCTACACACACACACCTACACACACACACACAGACACACATGAATATAAATTCAATAAATTTTTAATACCCCTGATTCAGTTGGTGGCAACAATGGCAACTGCAACTGCAACTGCAGCGTTTTTAGCGGCACTTGTCAAGGACAAAATCAGCGGCTCAGGTGAGAAACAAAATTCCCGTACAGGGGCGTAAGAGGCGTGGTCGCATAAGCAGCTAACGGCAAAAGATGCTGCTAAGAAGCGCATAACTTTTGCATACATAAATCTCACTCGCATAGTTGTTAATGCAAACCGACAGTGGGACGGACAGACAGACCGACACTTGCCACAGTTGCCACATGCCCCGTTGTCAGTTGGCAGCCGCTGCACGTTCGAACTTTTCCCTTTTCGACAACAACAACAAGAATAATAAAAAAAAGAGGGCATAAAAAAAGAGCTGCATAGAAAATGAGCTGGTTAGCTAAAAATATAAAGCAAAAAACAAAAAACAAAAAATTCCCCTTTGGAATTCGACCCCAGGCAAGGTCGATAGCGATAACTGACCATTGCCTTGCATATACAGTGGCTCACAGCTGTTTTCAGGCAGTACATGCAAAAGTGTATAATCAATTATAACATAATCAATTCAGCTAACAGAATAAGCTGTATCATTATTATAAATACTTCTTTTATTCTTAAATTATTTTACTTATTATTTAACAAATTAATACTTCAAAAACAGTGGCTCACAGCTGTTTTCAGGCAGTACATGCAAAAGTGTTTAATCAATTATAGCAGCTAAAAATAATGTCACAGCTTATTTCAGCTAACAGAATAAGCTTTATTATTATAATGAAATTTTTGCATTTCTTGAATTATTCAAAAGTATTCAACAAATTAATGCATACAAAAACAGTGGTTCACAGATGATTTCGCCAGTAAACTGCTTATTTCAACAAACAAATTTCTTTACAATAAGCTGACATTATTATTATTAAATTATTTATTTCTTAATTTATTTGAAAATATTTTAAAAATAAATACATAAATAAATTAATAAATTTATAAATTGGGCTTATATCAATTTTGTATATCTACGGTGGCTCACAGCTTATTTCAACCAGCAGAAAAAGCAACTTTACTCAAAAGCTTCAGTTACAACTAACAAAAATTCAAACCTAATAAATAGTATTTACAGAAAACAAATGTTATATCAACTCAAAATTTGAAAATATTGAAAATATTCGAAAATATTTGGGTTTTCGTAAAAATCCACTTTTTAACATTTACCCTCGATTTTTTACAAAAAATGTTGGGATGCAAAAAAAATTTTCAAAGAATTTTAATAGTGTCTGCAAAAAAAAGTTTTAAAAAATATTTTTGCTAGTATTTTTTAGAATTTTTTGAAAATCCTAAAAATGACCATTTTTACCCAATTTTCCTCATTTTCATGCAAAAAGTGCCTTTTTTGCAGTTTTCAAAAAATTCTAAAAAATACTAGCAAAAATATTTTTGAAAATTTTTTTTTGCAGACACTATTAAAATTCTTTGAAAAATTTTTTTGCATCCCAAAATTTTTTGTAAAAAATCGAGGGTAAAAGTTGAAAAAGTGGATTTTTACGAAAACTCAAATATTTTCGAATATTTTCCATATTTTCAATATTTTCAAATTTTGAGTTGATATAACATTAGTTTTCTGTAAATACTATTTATTAAGTTTGAATTTTAGTTAGTTGTAACTGAAGCTTTTGAGTAAAGTTGCTTTTTATGCTGGTTGAAATAAGCTGTGAGCCACTGTATATGTTAAGTAATTTTAACTGATTCACAGTTTTTCTCAGTGCTGCTTGAAATATGCTTTGAGTCACTGTTGCTGTGTGCGTATTGTGTGTGTGTAGAGACGTCACGTTTATATGTATGTATGTATGTGTATTTATCACTCACGCCCTGATATTTTACCTTTTTCCGATTCAGTTCAACACATGTACAAATATTTCAATGTTTTCAATATGCATATAAATTCAAATTCATTTGTCCTTTTTTGCACTACAACACATGTACATATATATGTGTGAGTGTGTGTGTAAGTTGAAAATTTGTCACATTTTTGTGTTGCATACTTATAGGGGCTCGGGTCAAGCGTTAAGATAACTGCGTGTCGGACAGTTTGACGGTTGCTTTTCATATTTATTTAATACATATTTATTTAAATAGTATCTGAATAGTTGCGGTCGGTTGACTCCTCAGGAAATTATGAAAAGGACTTGAATGAAATCTTAATTACTAGATTATATTTATAAACAATACCAACAAAAACTATATACAATTATATTTTTTTGCTACAGAACTATCACAAAATTATTAAGAACATATTAAACCAATTTATAACTTAATACACGATTAAATCAACTTTTTATAGTTTTTGAATCTTGTGTTATTCTTTTTATTTCGTTATCTAAATTTAAGTATTCATTAAAACTTTCAATTTAATTTGTAACTTTATTTACACAGATTAAACCAAACTTAAATCAATTTACAAAACAAATTTACATGATATAATTGTATTTTTATTTGTTTATTGACTGACAAATTCCAATGAATGAAATTTAAATGTTTGAGATTTGATTAAATAACATGCCAATATTTTTGTAAATTCAAATGTATGATTAAATATATATTTAAATAAATTTAAATGCCAAATAGATATGCAGTTTTTCGATAGTTTTTACCAGTTGGCCATTTATCAAACTCCGCGCTATCCCTGGGCATTCTGTTTGCAGTTTTCACATGGCAAATATATGTAGTTTTATTTCCCCTTTTATTTTGTTTTGTGTTGCATACACAAAGGCCCTAAGGCCACTTTGCAAAATATACTGGTGACTTTGCCGTGAAATGTTTTTCCCTCGCAAGGAGTTTGAGTTTTTCATGTACTCACCGTCGATATTATTTGAAATAAAAGGATACTCGTATTCGGAGAGGAACTGGACAATGTCCATTAAATGGACTGAGCTTGGCAAACATCTAATAAGCCCAAATGTCAATCAAGTCTGGCTCAAAAAGCATTCAACTTGCACTTAGCTGAAAGTTTGCAATGCTGTGCAAGTTCGTGCATGTGCATTCATGCTGTATCAGGCACTTTGCATAATTAAAATAACAGCTGAACAGGAAGACAACTAACTGAACAGTAGAAACTAAATTAAGGCATCGAGAATGTTGGTCAGCAAATAAATTGGACAATAGAGCGTATAATTATCATTTGATTCAGTCGCTTAGTTTTAGGCCCAATGATCCTTGACATTTTGTAAACGCATTAGCAGGAATAAACCAAATCCAAATCCAAAAGATGGCCAACAGATGCAATTAACTGGACCACAAAGCGTTAAATACGCCAGGTTAAATACAAAATTCAACTATCATCCTCTCTCTTTATGCATAACTTTTGTTTATTCAAAACTTGCTCGAATCTCTCAAAACAAATATGTAAATTTAGCAACAGCAGCTGCTATATCTTATTTGCCTTGCCAGCCGGCAGATCCTTGAGCACTTTGCATAAGGAAATTGAAAGTTTTGAGGAGGAACCAACAAACTGTGCATAATGGCAGCATTATAGTCTTACTTTGATTTATAGTGCGCTGAGTTTCCAATTAAATCCATGAATGCGAAAATTATAAAGAGCACAGAAAACAGAAAAAAAATAAAAATACAATAAATACTTTTTATAATCAGGAGTTGCGCTTAAAAGAAACGAATTTAAAAAACTAAATCCTAGAAAAATATGTAGATAAATATTTAATTTTTAATGTAAAAATTAATAAGTAATTTTATTATTTAAAAAACTAAATGCTTAAAAAAATTTTGATAAATATTTAACTTTTATTGTAAAAATAAATAAATAATTTTATTATTTAAAAAACAAAATATTTAAAAATATTAGATAAATATTTAAAAAAATGTAGATAAATATTTAATTTTTATTGTAAAAATGAATTAAACATGTTATTATTTAAAAAACTAAATACTAAAAAAAATGTAGATAAATATTTAATTTATATTGTAAAAATAAATAAATAATTTTATTATTTAAAAAACAAAATATTTTTTATTGTAAAAATTAATAAGTAATTTTAATATTTAAAAAACTAAATACTTAAAAAATATTAGATAAATAATTAATTTTTATTGTAAAAATTAATAAGTTATTTTATTATTTAAAAAACTAAATACTTAAAAAAATTTAGATAAATATTTAATTTTTATTGTAAAAATAAATAAATAATTTTATTATTTAAAAAACAAAATATTTAAAAATATTAGATAAATATTTAAAAAAATGTAGATAAAAATTAAACTTTTTATTGTAAAAATTAATAAGTAATTTTATTATTTAAAAAACTAAATACTTAAAAAAAACTTAATTTTTATTGTTAAAATTAATAAATATTTTTATTATTTAAAAATATAAAAATTAATGTTATACAACTCTGATTATTAAAGAACAATTTTTACTTAAAGTCTCAATATTAAGTTTTTATTATAAATATTTAAAAATAATTATGATTTTGTAATATTAAAATTTAAAAATAATATATTAAGTTTTTATTATAAATATGTAAAAATAATTTTAATTTTGTAATATTAAAATTTTAAAATAAAAAGTTTGAGTTACTTTTCCTTTTTTTTTATACATTTCAAACTATGAATTATTTATTAATAATTTTTTTTATTTTGCAATAATTATATTTATATTTTTATTTGATTCCTTTTTAAAAAAGCCTATTTATTTTTTTTTTTTATAATATACTTACCTCACTTCCTCCCATTTAACGTACTAGAAACTTGACATTGATTTGTAAATGCCTTTGGTTTATCCGTCATCAATAAAACAACAACAACAATCAAAATAGAAACACATCTAGCAGACATTTAATCTCAATTTATTGTTGAGCACACAGACAATGCAAAAAGTTTTCGTACGTTCGTTTATCTCTAATGTCGAGTTACCAATTTCCATTCAATCGATTTGTGTGGTAATTTCAATTTGTTGTTTGTTTGTCAAATGTGCACACGATAGATAAAAAAGAACTTGCATTGTAATCGTAAACTGTATTCAGATTTGCACCGAATGAGTTTTTTACTTTATTCATTTTGCATTCTATTCATACTTAATTGCTTAACAAAGTGCAATACATTTTATTCACATACATAAATACGTACATGAGTTTGTTAGACAATTGTGTGGCACATTTATTAAATAGATTTGTTTTTTTTTATATATTTTATACATTTTGCAATTAACACTTTAATTTATTTATAATTTACGATTTGCTCCCTATTAACCAAAATTATCTGTGATCAATTTACATGCATTTATGGATAGTAAAAATAAATCAATAATAAAGATATTTTACAGATTTATTCAATTCTTGGTTATTTGATATTATAATTGGTTTATAGTCTTTTGGCTAAGGTAGACTTTGGAGTACTAGGTTGGACTATGGTCCTTATATGGCATATTGGTCTAGGAACAGTTCGTGACTCTATGAACAGACATTGGTTTCATCTACTTAATATTTGAGGAGTCTTCTTTCACTATTTTCACTTTCTTTTTTATAAATTCTTGTTGCAATTTAAGCTTCAAAAAATACGATTTAGGTTGCTAAAGGTTTTAATATCTTAAAGGTGCTCTACAACTAGAATACAGAGAAGTACACATACACTGGCGAACATAATTATTGGCACAGCAAACATTTTGAGATTTCGGGGCTTATTTGTTCCCCTATCGTTAACATATTGGCATCAATGGAAAGGTCATTTAAATTCCGTTTGAATGATATAAAACTTTCCTTAACCCATTAAGTACCCTTCGAAAATTTCGAACTTATGTAAAAGTCAATTTTCGAAACTTTTTTCCTCGATTTTTTTCAAAAAATATTTGAATGCAAAAAAATTCCTCAAACAATTTAAGGAGTAACTGGAAAAAAAAATTTTCAAAAATATTTTTGCTAGTATTTTTTATAATTTTTTGAAAATCCTAAAAATGACCATTTTAACCCCTTTTTCCTACTTTTTACACAAAAAGTGCCTTTTTCGCAATTTTCAAAAAATTATAAAAAATACTAGCAAAAATATTTTTGAAAAAATTTTTTTGCAGTCACTCCTTAAATTGTTTGAAACATTTTTTTGCATTCAAATATTTTTTGAAAAAAATCGAGGGAAAAAGTTTCGAAAATTGACTTTTACATAAGTTCGAAATATTCGAAGGGTAATTAATGGGTTAAGGAAAGTTTTATATTATTCAAACGGAATTTAAATGACCTTTCCATTAATACCAATATGTTAACGATAAGGGAACAATTAAGCCCCCAAATCTCAAAATGTTTGCTGTGCCAATAAATATGTTCGCCAGTGTATGTAATAAATATATATAAATTGTCGCGTTCATTAGTTGCTATCAAAACATGCTCCAAAAATACCCGAAAACTGCATTCTCTTGTCAGTTTCAGCTTGTCATACAAAACTCTTACAAATGCCTTACAAATCTATCATAAGCGACGTTTCACTGTGCTAAGCATATTCCATAAACAGTGATGGATAAAATAATAGAACCGATTTGATCTTTTTTAAGTTTCATAATTTGTGTTTTATATTCATTATTTTGATTAAAATTAGTCTCGTTTCTATTATTTGTTCCATCACTGTAAATGCGACTATTAGGTAGGTTTTTCTTTTCTAGATGATTCGGAAATTAAGGGACACACAAACGAGTTTTCCAAGTGCTAAAATGTCCTCTAACAGGACAACTCCGTGGACCGTCGTGCCGTTTCGCTCTGGACACAGTAATCACTGTCCTTGAGCTCACGTCCTGTGATATCTGCCAGCGAATTGGGATCCATATTCGACAATTTATCCAGGTCAGCATCGTTCAGCAGATTCTGCTGTAGTTTTCCCACCAATTTACGCAAACGCTGCGCATCCAACGAAGTGCGACGCATATTCGCATTATAATCGCTGGGCTGTAAAAGCAGAAAAAAAATATAAATAAAATGCTTAAAAGACACTTACAGACATTAGATAAAATCAGACACTGCAAACAAGAGTTATGAATGGTAATTTCAGCTAAGAAAATCAATGTGAAGGAAATATGCTACAGTAAAAAGGAAAACACCAAAGTTCCCATTTCATTCGGGACTATCGATATCAGCCAACAACTTATATTTTAAGTTAATAAAATATAAATCAAATTTAATTCTTATTTTTAATTTTTATTACCCTTGGATTTGAAAAATATATTTTTCTATTATTATTTTGAAAGTTGTAGTATTAAGTATTTTAAGTATCAATTGGTATTTGGCTTGCCAATAATTATAACATATATTACTGCAACAGAATATTGAAAAAAAAAATGTAATAGAAAATAATTGGATCCTTCAAATTCGTCCTTGAAGGACATTTGATATATCATATGAAAGATCTCGAATCATAGATCAAGAATAAATTTAAATTTTTGTTATACACCAATTGGTTCAAAAGATATTCAACTTAACTTTTATTTTTAAATTTGTATAATAAAAGTTACGGAATAACTCTTATTTGTAACTTTTAAAATAAAAATCAAAAATAACTCTTAACTTTTATTTTTATTGAAAAAATCAGAAATAAGAGTTATTTCACAACTTTTATTAAAAAATTGAATTTTAACGATTATTTTTTACTTTTTAAATATAAATTAAAAATAAGAGTTATTTCGTAACTTTAAAATAAAAATCTAAAAATAATTGTTATTTTGCAATTTTTATTTTAAAAGTTATAATAGTTATAAAAGTGTTTTAAAATAAAAATTAAAAATAACTAATATTTATTATTTATATTGAAAAAATCAGAAATAAGTGTTATTTTTCAATTTTTATTAAGAAAATGAATTTTAACGATTGTTTTTAACTTTTTAAATCAAAATTAAGATTAATTGTTATTTCGTAACTTTAAAATAAAAATGTGAAAATAATTGTTAGTTTGCAATTTATATTTTAAAACTTATAAAAGTTACGGTACCTGGAAATAATGTGATAAACAAATCAAAATTAATTTCAAATATTAATTATAAATTAAATCAAACACAACGCGACCAGCACATTAAATACTAAGGTCATATTTGAAGTGCTCGGAGTCTCAATAAGCAAATAAATATTAAGTAATATTAATTATTTTTACATTTTTTTACTTACATCCCGCCACTGTTCGCCGGGAAACACGGCTATCAACTCGGCATTTGGCTCCAGAGTGGAGAAGTATTCCTCATCGTCAATTTCGGTGCCATCGCAGTCCAAATGAATCGTCGGCTGAGGACGTTGAAACTTCGCGGATATTTTGAGTCGCAGCTCGGCCAATGTTGTGGCCACAACGGCCTTGCGGATGTTCCTTGTGATGTCCTTGACCTGTTGTGTAGTGGGTGGTGGGTGGCAAATTAATTGGTTTACATCTCTCAAAAGAGTTGCACAACAAAACAAATAAAACGACATTGAAGTCTAGCTTTTACTTTATTTAATCTAATATCATTTTGTAGATGCAAGAAAGGAAACTAAAAACTATTCCCTTGAATTGAATTAAGTTGTTCATTAACTTGATCAGATAATTGGTCTAAAGTGTCTACTTGAAGTTCACTGAACTCTTAAGCGGGTCGTAACTGCATTCAAGAGTTAAATACACCCGCTTAAAGTGTCATTCATTATGAGAAAATGTCGCTGTTTTCAAGAGACAACAACGAAAACAAAGGGCATAAAACGTTGTTTGTCTTCATTTCGAATAGTCCCGAGGCTGTCTGCGAATTGCCGCCCTCAATTAAGCTGCCAATAATGGCAATAAAAATCCAGCGAAGCGCAGGACAACGATAAGGACACCAAATATGAAATAGGGGCAAACAACCAGCACAATCAATTTATTATTTGCCATAACAATAAAGCCTCAAACAACAAAAAGGTAAAAGCAATTTTAGCATGTCATGCGTTCAGGTAACAAACGTATTAAATTTCAGTAGCCCCAAAAAATTCTGTTCGTACTTCAAAGACCTAAATATTTAAGGCAAAGGACACGGCCAAAAGGAGCACACAGAAAAAGGTAAAAGAAGAAAGAAACTGCCAGCTAAGACCTAAGTAAACTTAAACAAATTGCTTAGCCTTTTCACTTATTTATATAGTGCCTTATTAATATTAAGCATACGCCATGTTGTACACAAGTGATGAATCGATCTGATATCATTATCATTATTACCTTTTGTCATTATCATTATGATAACCAGACATCTGTCTGGGGCGTGACAATTTGGTTAAGCCATAAAGCCAAGTTAATATCCTGCAAAAACATATCAATCATTGATCCAAACCAATTATATCGCCTGGAATATCCATCAACACAACAATGAAAATTTATCAAGCATTTTATGCGAATTTCTATAGAAATTTCATCTTGCCTCCTCGTTTGCCTTTTTAGCCACGTCTACTTGGCCGCTTGACTGCGTGCTGGCCATTAAACTTGTATTTACATTTGGCATGGCCTGAACTCGCACTGACTTCCAACTACATTTGCCGCACCGAGGGTCGTTCAAGCAGCTTGTGTTGGTCAAAACGTGAAAATTAAAAAAAAAATGTTTTTTTTATGATTTAAATCAATACGATTTTAAAAAAGATGAATTACAGTGCAGCATACACCATAAATTTGTCAAATTTGCTTATAAAAAAGATGTTTTGATGAGGAATTTTTATTTTATTCTTTTATTCACTTAAATACCGTTTGAATGATAAAAAATTTCTTTAACCCATTAAGTACCCATGGAAAAATTTTAAATCTTAAAAATAGTATATTTTTTCCTAGATTTTTTCCAAAAAAAATATTTTAATGCAGAAAAATTATTTTTAACTTAACTTTAACTTTTTGTATGAAAATGAGGAATAAGGGGTTAAAATAGTAACTTTTAGCAATTTTAAAAAAATCATAAAAAATACCAACAAAAATACTAATTAAATTTTTTTTTGGCAGTTGCTCTTAGAAATGTCTTAAAATATTTTTTGCATTCAAATATTTTTTTTTAAAAATCGAGAAAAAAAAAGTTGAAAAATAGACTTTTTCTAAAGCTCAAAATTTTCCATGGGTACTTAATGGGTTAAAGTATTTTTTGTATCATTCGAACGGAATTTAAGTGAATAAAAGATCTTTATTACACCCAAATTTGACAAATTTATGGTGTATGAAGACATTAGTGGCACACTGTATGCATAAATTTAAATTTAAGGATTAATATTAAAAATATAAAAATTAAAATAAATAAATATTATGAAACTAAATCAGATCATAAGCAATTAATACTGGTAATTAGTGTAAGTACATACAGTATAAATATTAGTAAAGTCAACGAATTCCACAAATTCTTGAAGCAAACTTCGTGTCGCTTTTGCTGTTGGCCATTTTAGCCAACTGAGAAGCTGCGAAGCTGGTCGACTGCCAGACTGGCCAAGAGACGGAGAGAATGGGAATGGGTGGAAAACTGTGGAAAATGGGAAAATGGGGAAAATGGGGAAAAGTGAGGCTGGGACTGGGACTGGGACTGGCATATGCCAATGGCCTGTGGCTTTGTTTGCGCTTTATGCGTTTCTTGACTTTTTGTTTTGGCTGCGTGTTCTTAACCTTTAGTCCATCCTCCTAGCCACCCAATTCCCAAAAAACTCAACACAATTTGCAGATGTTTTCCTGCAGCACAACTACGAGTATGTTTATACCCGTTACTTCAAAAACAAGTAAAAGGGTATATTGTTTTTTGGTATTTATATTGGTATTTTATTGGTATTTATCGTTATCTATTTTTATAAAACATTATCAACAAGATCGGGCAATCAGAACGGTAGTAATGACAGATTATAGTTTTTAGGCAATGCATAACAAGTGCCTAAAAGTATGCAATAAAAAATATTTTATATATATGTGAATAAGTAACGGGTCGGGTAGTCGATTATAGCCTTTTCCGCTTGTTTTCATTGACCATGGCCTTGAGCTGACTTGAATCTTACCAACTGAGTCTTAAAAGTCAACAACACTTTGATTGATTTAATTGAAAGTCTTTCAATTACAATTTTCATACGTCTGATTGAGTGTCAATCTTGGCTCAAGTGTTGTTGTTTGATTTTAAAGTTAACAAAAAGAACTTTCAGCTATTTGTTGGTTCTTCTGTTTAGTGTCAATTGACAGCACTTTGTGGCTCACATTCTGTTGCTGGGCAAATTCACTGGCAAATACTTAAGCCATGTTTGCCAGATTGAACTAAAGCCGACAACGTTCATTGTTGGTCGACATTCCACCTGCTCACGCGTCAATATTGTTCTGGCAAATTCACAGGACATTAACAGCACAGAACAGGACAACAGGACCAGCATGGCAAATAGCACAGAGTGAAGAGCAAAGAGCAAGGACAATGGGCAGATGCCAATGCATCCATGCATATATAATGATCCCATCTCTCTCTCTCTCGCTCTCTGTCTCTGTTTCTCTCAAACGAAGCTTCATCACAGATGTGTATCTGCATCTGAATTTCGACTAGCACAATTGTTGTCAATAGAAATGAAGTTAAACAAAAGAGACACCGAGCTGACAAAATCCTGGCAACACATTTGTCTGCCATCACAATTGCAAATTGCAATTACCCTGCACATTTCGGCTTAAACCAAGGCTCAATTAATTCTCGAATTTCGATAGATTTAATTACAGATGTCCTGGGAGCACATTTACAACTTTGGCTACACATATGTTACAAATAAAATGCAAATAATCATGCCATATCATAACATATCTTATCAAAAATATAAAATAAAAAAAAAATAAAATAAACAAATTACATTTTACAGTAATAAATAAAGCTCACCAAGAAAAAATATATATTATATGGTTGTCTACAAAAAATTAAATATTTTTAAAACCTTAACGAACCTTAAAACATATAAATTATTTATATTTTGGGGCTAACGCATTAATTTATATGGGAATCTATGTGCAGCTGGGATATAACATATGAAAATTATATTACATATTATTAAAGTAAATGTTCATTAAATCTTTTCTGCTTAATTTAAGTTTGTAAATTTATTTCATCTTAATCATAGTAGTGCGAGGATTTTCTTTTAAATTATTTAAGATAAAACAATAATAATCAGAGGTGCCACAGAAATCGCTTTCGCTTGAATTTCACTTAAATTTCATACAAATCGATTTCGCTTGAATTTCACTTAAATTTTTATGGTACCCCTGAATATTATTGTTTTATTTTCAGGGGTGCCACAGAAATCGCTTTCGCTGGAATTTCACTTAAATTTCATATAAATGCGAAGATTTCCTTATAAATTATTTAAAATAAAACAATAATAATCAGGGGTACCACAGAAATCGCTTTCGCTTGAATTTCACTTAAATTTCATACAAATCGATTTCGCTTGAATTTCACTTAAATTTTTATGGTACCCCTGAATATTATTGTTTTATTTTCAGGGGTGCCACAGAAATCGCTTTCGCTTGAATTTCACTTAAATTTCATACAAATTTCATACATATTTAATTATAATAGGTACCCGAAATGCTCCGAATGTCCTTAATTTCACAAATCATTTCGCGAATTTCTGTGGTACCCCTGGTTATTATTGTTTTATTTTCAGGGGTGTCACAGAAATCGCTTTCGCTTGAATTTCACTTAAATTTCATACAAATTTATGTGAAATTCAAGCGAAATCGATTTCTGGTGGTACCCCTGATTATTATTGTTTTTTTTTCAGGGGTGCCACAGAAATCGCTTTCGCTTGAATTTCACTTAAATTTCATACAAATGCGAGGATTTCCTTATAAATTATTTAAAATAATACAATAATAATCAGGGGTGCCACAGAAATCGCTTTCGCTTGAATTTCACTTAAATTTCATACAAATTTCATACAAATTTCATACAAATTGAAGGGAAATTCAAGCCAAAGCGATTTCTGTGGCACCCCTGAATAATATACAGTGTAACCCAAACATCTAATAAAGTTACAATTAATGTCAAGTTCATTTATTTACTTAAATTAACCTATATTCCTGTAAAGTGCTTCCCACTTAATAACTTATACACATACTTTTTCCCATTAAAAACTGAATAGTTGATGGGCATACTACTCTATACTTTTGCCACAAAAGATCCGCTTAATTATAGACTTTTTCCATGTAAAAACCAATTTGCTCAGTCCATAGTTCTTCGTTGTCCAATCCGCTTACTCGCATTTGTGGAACTTTTTACCATTGAAAACTGAATTGTTGCTCCACAGTTTGTCATTGTGATGAAACTAATTTGGCACGATTTGTCATGAAAATGCCATGGAAATTGTTGCACTCTCCAATGGGTTAAGTCGAATCATTTAAATAGTTGTCTTACTGCATTTACGAGACCATTAAATATGTGACAGGACAAGTTGTGAGTTCCATTGCAATTTACATAACTGTCGTCACATTGACACGCATTTGCAATTACCTATTAGCAAATATGTGTGTAGTACATTAACTTGGCTATTTAATGCTGCCCCGTGGAGTGTCGTAGTCAAGTTGCACGCTTGCTTCCACATAAATAATGCTCGTTTATTTGTTTTAATGCGCAACGTTGCGTATACGCAATGTGTGTGCGGGCTGCCTTTACGTGTTGTATTTACATATCTGTTGGTAACTTAATTCCCTTCTTCCCCTCCCTTGCCTGCCCTAGCAGCTTTTTATTTTGCCTCACATTCATTTGCCCAGGGATTTTGGAGCTTCCTTTAACATTTTATTTTTTTTTTTTACTTTTGAGCCATTGCCAAGGTGAAAAACCAACTGTCCTCACTGACTGAATATGAAAAAGCAAATGCGTTTTCCATGTCGCATTTGTATAAATGTCCTGTTTGAGTCCTTGTGGTGCATTTCATTCTGATTTTTTTTCGCTCTCTCTCTCTTTAACGATCATCTAACGAGCTATTAAAACGAAAAGCAAATGCTTTGAGATTAGTTCAACTACTAGTTGCAGTTGTTATTGGCCTTGGCTACTGCCTAATAGCCATTCTATGATGCTTTTCAAGTTGCAAGGACAAATATGTTGAATATTCAACGCGCAAAAAGAAAGAAAACAAATTAAATGTGGATCAACTGGATCATGTAAGCGCATCAACTGATGTCTTTATAAAACTACTTGTTCATTTTTTAAAATGTTCATTTAAGAAATCTTCCTTGTCTTATAAACTCAATAAAAGTTGCAAAGTTAAGTGAAAGTTGAAAACTTTCCTTTTTTTATAATTTCTGTCGCTGTCATTTTCATCACTGTGCATTTTTTGTTAGCTGACACTTTTCACGTAGTAAATATCAAAGAAAAATATATAAAAACATATTGACGACCTGGACTCATAGTCTGATGTCCAAAAAAAAATATTTAATGTTTTGTAGATAACATTTTTAAATCCTTAAGAAAAATAAAACCTGAAAAAAAGGTTTGAATAGATGTAAAAAATATAAACTTAATTTTGTTTTTGACCTTGATTAATATATTTAAAATAATTGTTATATTTTGACTTTTTAATTAAACATTAACTCTTTTAATTTCTGTCAAAAACTTGAAAACTGATTTTTTTTTTTTAATATTTTAAATAGTTTAAATATCAAAACAAATACCAATACATACAAATACCAATATCCAACAACAAAAAGGTTACAAAAAATATAGAAAATACCAGAAATACTAGTTCATATTATTTTAATATTCTGGTATTTTTTTTTTAAGTGCATTTCCTTTGTATTTTATAATCATCACTTATTTGTTATAGCGTAAAAAACCTCAAATAAAATTATTTGTATCTACATATTTGAATTTGTGATAAATAGTCGAGCACTCTCATCTATTGTCATTTATCAATATGTATGCCTGTCTTTCTATCTAGCACACACACACACCTTACACACACACACACACACACAGACAAAATGCGGTTCATTTAATTAATTACAATTGTTGAAAAAGTGTTACACGCCAGTTATGAAGACAGACAACCTGTCGGATAGACAGACAGACAGACAGATAGACAGATAGACAGACTGGCATCAAGGCAGATGTTGGATGTTAACAACGGAAGCGGAATGTCGGAATAATTTACATGCTTATTAATTAGATGGATGGCACATAAATTACGCATACGAGACGTGGCACACGCAGAAACCAAACCAACTGATAAAGCAAACTCAACACAAAGCAAAGTTTCCAAGCGAGTTTTCCCATTTGCCTGCTGTCAATTAATATGCGAGTCTTGTCAAATTTACAGTCACTCTCAAAACATTTCCAACGTTGGCCAGTTATAAAGCTGTGTGTGCGGTAAACGATTTGTCTTAGACAGTTGAATTTGTTAAGGTTCTTAGCGTTAGCGGTTTCTCAAGCACACAATAAATCGATTAGGGTCTAGTCTAAGAGTTGAGGAGTTGAGGAGCTGAGAAGTGGCTGCTTTTCTGTCTAGTGACGCATGGCGAAGTGGCAGACACATCGTTATCGTTATCAGCACCACGGTGGCAGCTTTTGTTGCGCCCCAATGACTGTTGTGGCAGAAACCAACGATAGACTGCAAAAGCCGTTACGCCATTTGGCCAAGAGCTCCTCATGTCCGGGCTCTAAATTCAGCCAACAATTTTAATTAATTTCGATTGTTGGCTAACTGCAATGTCTTTGTATTTCTACAGTTTTTAAATTACTTATTTAACGTTCAGTAGACAGAAAGAAATTATATAACTATAATAAGAAAATAAATTTAAAAAATTAACAATTTAATTATATTAAATACACAGATAATCACAGAAATTAACGGCAAGAAATTATTTAATATATTTCAAAAATAAGTTAATAATTTTTTTCAATTATATTATATAAAATACAACTATTGAGCTATAATTAACTTCAAAATAAATTAATAAAATTAACAAAGAAATAACAAAGAAACAGAAAGAAATTATTTAATATATTTAATTAAATAAATTTATCAATAATATTATTAAAAATACACAGAAAATCAGAGCTTTCTATTGCAAGAAATTGATAAAAAATAATTAAGTACAAAAAGTATGACTAGAAAATAAGTCAATAAAATTAACACTTTAATTATATTAAATACACAGAAAATCACAGAAATATAAAGAAAGAAATTATTTAATATATTTAAAAAAAAAAGTTTATAAATTTTTCAATTATATTGCATAAAATACAATGAAAATCACAGCAATAGAAAGAAAGAAAATAGGTAAGTATAATAAGTATAACTAGAAAATAAGTCAACAAAATTAAAACAATTTAATTATATGAAATACACAGAAAATTACAGAAATTGACAGAAAGGAATTATCTAATATAATTTAAAAAAAAGTAATAACTTTATTAATTAAATTATAAAAAATACACATAACATCACAGCAATAGAAAGAAAGAAAATAATTAACTATAATATAACTACAAAATAAATTAATGAAATTAGCAATTTAATTATATGAAATTCACAGAATATCACAGAAATTGACAGAAAGAAATTATTAAATATATTTAAGCTAATAAATTTATCAATTATATTATATAAAATACACAGAAAATCACAATTTTCTAGAAAATAAGTTAATAAAACTAACAATTTAATTATATTAAATACACAGAAAATCACAGAAATATAAAGAAAGAAATTATTCAATTATAAAATATAAAATCATAAGGTAAATTAAAAGAATTAGACATCAAATTATATTAAATACAATATAAAACTTATACATATCTATATTTAAATTAAGTACATTATTCAAGTCGGCAACTCGCCTACAAAATTCTTGCTTGCTTTTAGTTGAAATTAACTGGGCATATATGTAAGAACAATAGCAAGGACGACAGTCTACAGCAGAGAGTCCTGCAAATTGAGGGTATACATTTAAAAACCCAGTCTGCCGAGGTCCTTCAAAATTTAAACAAGTCTAAAGGCTGCATGAAAGAAAATCATCAAAAAATCAGACCCAAGTCCAGCTTCAAGTGCCCGACTCTCGAAGCCAAATGCTTTCGAGTGTCCTGTCTCTTGCTCCTTAGCTCCTTGGCTCCCTGGCTCCTCACCCTCAAAAGTTTTGCGCCCCAGCGTCAAACAACAACAACAACAACAACAATGGAGGCCGTAATCACTTAACGAATTGCGGGCCAGTTAACAATTGTGAAGCAGCATTATGAATATCCAAAACAGATGCGGGCAAATGATATGAATAAACGTTCAATTTTAGCGAATAAAGTAAACGCTAAATTTAAATGCTTAAATAGTAAAAAATAAAAAAATAAATAAATTTTAATATTAATTAAAAAATCATAGTATTTTTGCAATAAAAGATTGGTACAAAAGTATTATTCACATAACAATATAAAAATGTATAGTAAAAATATAATTCATTAACAAAATATATCAAAAAATATATTTTAATTAAATTTAATTTAATTTAATTCAATTAAAAAAAAGTTAAACAAATAAATAAATGCTACATTTTAATATTTCTGATAATATTTAGTATTTATTTTTCATTTTTAAAACTCCAAAAGCTAAAATAATAATAAGAACTGAAGATAAAAGGTAAAATACAATTTTTAAACAAAAATGTAGCTGATATAATTGATGTGGTATTATTAGACTAAAATTGTAAATTCTTTTAGGCTTTCTTTTCTTTGTATCTGCTTTTAATATTGTTAGATCTACATTAATTATTAATATTAATATCTATTGAATATTTTTCCTCTATGTATTAATTAGAGGCTGCAATCTTTGCTTTAAATAAATAAATAAATACAAAAATAAATAAATGTAACTGCTATTTAATTTTATTACATTTTCCATTAGAAATAAGATCAAAAATGTATTTTCATGATAACTTCTTAAATTAAAATTGTATTTTGATTCCAAAAAATGTACTTTTAAAATTCCCATTCCATCAGATTCACTTGATAGTCTTAATTTTTGTATACCCCTTGCTAATATTTAAGATCCCAGGGTAATTGTAAAGTGAACCCACCTTGAATGGTTTGCTGTTGTCCAGCTCAGCGAGATCCTCGTCCGCAGTGGTGGGCGGTGGTGTGGGCGTGTTTGGGGACAATGCCAGCTCCAATGTTATGCTGTCTGCCGCATCATCTGCATCCGCATCAACATCCGCATCAACATCAGCAGCCGCAACAATAACATCCGCATCAACATCGCCATCGCCATCGCCATTTTGGCCATCAACATCTTCGTCATCTTCAACATCATCGGCATCGGTATCAGCGTCCATTTCCGCAGCACGCATCAAAGTTCTTTGTCGTCTTGTTTTTGTTCCTGTTGCTGTTGTTGTCGCTGTTGTTGTTGTTGTTGTTTTCGACATGTTCGCTGCCAAAGCAACCTGATTCCGTCCCGGGATCGTAGACGTCATCTCCGTTATTTCAGCTGCTGTTTTAACTGCATTTATTTCAGTCATTTTTTTCTATATGTTTTTCAAACCAATTAAAACGTTAATTAAAATATATTTAGTACTTGTTGCTAGTTTTTTGCCTCCTCTTTGTTGTCCGTGTTCCTTTTTTTTCTTATTATTATAACAATGCAGGCATTGCCAACAATTTTAATGAGCAGTCGTTTTATTTTATTTTTTAACTCTTTAACTTAATTAAAATTCATAAAATAATTATATTTCTTTTACACTTAAACTTTGTTTATAAATTTAATCAGAGTTCTTTGCAAAGCTTTTGTTGCAAACTGAATTCACATTCTTGTAGATTGTTTTCAATTCAAGACGCGTTTCTTTGTTGTCGGAGTTTTGTTTTCTATTTTTTGCCGTGGCAGCCGCACCCGCCAATCGCAACTCAAGCCGGCCGAACTTGGAATAAATTGCCAGACAACAGTGCGTGCTGTATTTAAACAGGCAGCTCACTGACTTTGCCCAATTGTCTGCTGTCTTTGCAAAGCCAAAAAACGAAAAACACAAAAAGCAAATGCTAAAATGTAAAAGCACAGCTTACAGTGAGCTTCGAAGAGAGCGCGCTGTTAAGCGACTGTTAAGGCATTGCGACTGTTAAGCGACTGTTTAGGCATTGCTGGCGCTGTTAAGCGACTGTTAAGGCATTGCGACTGTTAAGCGCCTGTTAAGGCATTGTTGGTGCTTTTTCCTTCTTTTGCCAACTGCCAGACAAAGTTTCGTGTACATTAAACGGCACTAGGCCTACACCTGTGCTCAGACCAATGTCTGGTCTGCTCGGTCACCTGCATAAAAGGCAAAGTTTTCTAATTTTTTTGTCCCTTTTTTTTTTGGAATAGAAAAATGCATAGGCAACGCCTAGTACGTAAATAAATATGCATGTATATGAATATATATTATTTGCACACACATACATTTGGAACTTGAACTTTTGGTCTGCACTTTGTGTAAGGGCAAAGTTTATAAATGCAATAAAAATAAAGTTGGCAATTTGCAGGCAGCATCTGGCCACTCTCTCTCTCTCTCTCTCACTCACTCTCACTCAATAGGCAGCTAAAAAATGTCATTTAAGGATAATAAGGTCCTCTGCACTTAACGCATTATTTAAATTGTTGGGCACTTTGAGGAAAACTCTCAACAAAGGTGCATCGTCAGACAAAAGAGCTGAGATTTATAGCCCGTTGTTTGAATTGGGCGTGACATTTGCATATCAGCGCCATTTCTCTGGCACGCCAATAAGTTTGTTTACGCGCGGATATTGAATCGAAATTCATGGAATTTTGCAACGAAATGCAAAACATATTTTAAGTTTAACTTTGCCAGCCGTTGTAAGTAACCAATATCCATACACATTTATAGCCAAGTTAAGCCTGCGATGTACAAAACATACAAAAGTAAAGCATTGCGTATACGCCGCGTGCAACGCGACTGCAGGAATTGTCAGTCTGTCAATGCAGCGCACGCAGCTCGGAAGTTGCCCGAAATGTGCTGCGATTTACAAAGCGAATCACAATTGTGATGTCTACGTGACTGGCGAATAAATCACGCAAAATTCGTAAATTTCATTGAACCAAATATCAATTGAATTTGGCTGAGATGCGCCAATAAAACGAACGGGATTGAATGAAAGAACTTGAAATGAAAACATTAGTGCAATGACATTTTAATCTCTTGGAATTGTATTTACATATTCTCCCATTTTAATATTAAAAAATAACTATAGAGCAAAATAAATTGTATAAAACAGCATTAAAAATAGCAAAACATCTATAAAAAATAGTATGATATTTAAAATTGTGTAGTAAAATTGTGTCTAATTAATGGTGAATTTTTTTTAGACTATTACAAATTCTAAATAAATTAAAATAAATTCCTTCCTTAGAAACAAATTTCTTTAAACTGAGACCTTTATTTTGCACATTTCTGTATATTTAAATTTTAGCAATTTTGACTGTGATTTTTCCTTGACTAACAATGTGCGCCTAAAAACACGCTATGTATTTTAATTTTTTTTTTTTTTTTGGTAATTCATTAGTTATTTTATTTAACTGGCTTTCTGTTTCCTTTGGGGCAACTTAATCAAGTTTTAAATAATTTTCACTCAAAAAATAATTTTTGCATAAATTCTATTTGCTTTTTTTTGCCTCAAATTAAGGAGAAACTTGTCTAAATTAAGGAACTCCTCTCTAAATATAATATATGAAAATAATTTAGCTACATCTTTTACTTAGGAGTGTCTGAAAATCACTTGAGCATCTCAGGTTACCTATCAGCATGTCCTTGACAAACAATGTGCGCCTAAAAGCATGCAGTGCATTTTGCATATTTCAGCATTACATTTCAGCTGACCCAACGTCAGCACATTTTGCATATCACGCAATATATTCCATATATGTTTCGCAATATAACAAGCACACACACATACACAAACACACATACACACGAATATTGTCAGAGTAATAATTTCCGTGTTCATTTCCTTGCGGCAATCAAACAGAGCAATAATTTATGTGGCAGCCTCGCTAATTGTGCATTGAAACGAGGCGCGAATATTTTTTTTGCATATGGCCACGTTTGCATTTCAATACGAATAAGGAGGAAAAGTGGAAGCTGGATAAGGGAAGGTAAAAGGGTCAGCATAACAAATTGAAATTTATGCGTTACAGCAGCCGTTGGACTCAAGGTAACAACGAGGCAACAACTGTCGTGTTTAATTATGTTGCACGACCTTCGATGTCTGCAGTTTGACAAGCACTGGAAGGCAGCTCGATTAATTAACTCACATGTCGTCGTGGCTAACAACAAAAAGGTCACACAACGCATGTGGCTATGATTAATTGTTTTGACTATGGCCAAGCGAATTTTGGACACTTGCCAGGACATTGGGCCGATTCTCAACTTTGACACTTTGACATTTGCACTTGTCCAGCAAACAAAACTAAAACACAAAATTTAAACTCACAACGACAACTGAAACTGTAACTGTAACTGAAACTGAAACTGAAACAAATCGTGAATTGTGGCTAAATATTTGCTGCCTTTGTTTGGCATTTGAATACAATTGAATGAATTTAAATAAAATAAAAAAGGAATGCCAAAAGGACGCACATCAAATTGCTAGCAATTTAATTAAATTGAAATACGAGACTTTTGACTCTCACACACATTCAAATTATGCAAGGAATTTATGCCGGTTTGGGCCATGTCTCAATTGTTTTTTTTGTAATTTTTTTTTTTTGAGTTTTTACTTTGGTCTTAATGCCGCCTTTTGTATGATTATTCGCCCGAAGCAAGCAATTAAATTTGCTCGTAAGGCCATAATTAATTATCCGCATATAAATGCACATAAAATTATCCACTTGTGTGCCTATTTAATTGTTAAATGTTAAATGATTTAAATTTAAGTAATTGAATGCTTAAAGTGAACTCAATTGTTACCAAGTATTCAGCATTGTTGAGTCAATTTCATATTATACATATTATTGTTATCATTTAAATGAGAATTTCAGCTGAGTTCTTTTTAAAATATTATATCCATTTTTCAACTGGCCAAATAAATCATAATTACTCTCAGATTACGCTGTACTCGAACCTGACACCTTGTTTTCAAATTGAACTAATGATTTGGTCACTAAGACAACTCATTCATCATCAATTACACGGCTCTGTCTAAAATGTAATTGTGTAAATGTAAATGAATTTATTTCAGCACACAAAAGTATGCTACGAATTTAAAGCTAATCTGACTTAAGGCTGGGCTCGAAATGATTTATGTATACTTGAGATATATAGTACATAAATAATAAAATAAAAATATAAAATTTATAAAAAAAATATTAAAAAATAACTACTATTTTTCTATCTACAGAATTATAAAAAAAAAAATCAGCTTGAATTTAAAAATCATCAATTAATATTACATTTTATACCAAATTATAAGATACTTTATTTGTATAACATTTTTTTAATGGTACTTTTGTTAAGATTAAGAATAAATATTGGAAATAAAAGTTAACACAAATCATACCATAAGTGGCAAAAAAAAGATATATTTTAAATATTTTTTTTAAATATTATTATTTGCTATAAAATAAAATATTAATTTGTACATCTATTATTTAAATAAATTTTAATTTTTGCTGCAAATTACAAATAAAATTTATTCTACGTCTGCTTTAAATTAAATTCAAACTAATAATTTAAATTGTTTGTTTTGTAATATATTTTAATATGTTTAAATTTAATCGTCAAACTTATAAATGAAATAAGTTGTTTTGTTATATGTTTAAATTCTGTTCTTATAGTACGTATATTGTCATTAAATCTTATGAATTAAAGTTGACTTTAGTTTGGAGATATCCTGCAGCTACAAGTCCTTCAGATGCTGTGTAAATTGTGGCTGCCCATTGACCACATTTCGTTTGACGGTCAATCAGACAACGCGCCATGTTGCCTGTTGTTTTGGTTGAAGGACTTTGCTGACCCGCTGATCGACGTCCAGCTGCGATAAAAAGGTCAACTTGCCGGCGCTTTCATTCGCTCAAATTTTCCTTTACTTTTCGCTTATTTGTGTTGGTCTAATACTAAGAATTTGCATTATCCGCAGCTGTGTCTGGGCATATGCTCGTTTATGGACCCTGTGGCAGCAGCTAATGAGTTTGGATTTGGCCCAAAACAAATCAGCGCAATAGACAGACAGACAGACACAAATACAAGCATAAGCACACAGACTCAGACACAGACACAGACACTCTCACGCAAACACAAACACACACAAATACAGTGGCAAATGAGGCAATTGAAGTGGTTGTTGTTTTTGCCGCTTGCCGCCGGCACAAAGTGCACAATTATGGTGACGCCCACCGCCCACCGCCCACCTTTCACCCCGCCCACCGCCCAATGCTGTGCACTATGGGGCATTTGACCAGTTTCTGTGGCATAAATTTATTTTTCACAAGTATGCTTAATTATGACATTTTAATGCTAACACATTATAAAATATAAATTACTAAATAAAAGTTATTTGTTGATTTTTATCAAATCTCTTAGTTTTCGATCTAAATAAATAAATTATAAAATAATAATTTAATTGCAATTTTTAATTACAAATTATAATTTAACTCTTATTTTCAATTTTTTTTAAGCAATTTGTATTATAAAAATTGAAAATAAAAAATATTTTTAAATTTTTATAATAAAAATTGAAAAATAATTTGTTTTCCAATTTTTATTATAAAAATTTAAAAATATTTTTAATTTTCAATTTTTATAATACAAATTGAAAAATAACTTTTGTTTTCAATTGCTTAAAAAAAAATTGAAAATAAGAGTTTAATTATAATTTAAATTATAAATTTAAATTATTTAAATTATTTATTATAAAAATTCAAAAATATTTTTTATTTTCCATTTTTATAATAAAAATTAAAAAATTACTTTTATTTTCAATTGCAAAATTAAAAATTGAAAATAAGAGTTAAATTATAATTATAAATTAAATTATAAAAGTTGACTGTAAATGTTTTTTGAATCGGAAAATAAAAATTTAAAAATTTCATTTTCATAAAAATTGATGGCAGGGGCGGTGACACGCCCACTTTTCAAGAATACATAACCCTAAAAATATGTAAGAGTATCAAAATATTTTGTGCAGTTCACGAGTTATAAATTAATGTCACAAAAACTGGTCAAATGCCCCATAGTGCAATGCAGTGTCGCATTGCTGCCTCGCTCTCTCTCTCTCTCTCTCTCTCTTCCTCTTTCGCCGCCTTCTTCGCCGCCTCTTTCGCTGTCTCTTCTCACATGTGCCACGGGGCGTATTAGCAATGCCCATTGCGGCATCTATTACAGAAACTTGTTGTTTATGTGCAATGCGAAGCTCACACACACACACACACACACAAACAAACACACACACACACTGGATATACAACAACACTGCCTGCAGCTGTTTAACATATGTATATTTCGGCAGAAGGGGGACAAAAATAAAGAAAGTTAACAACGAAATTGTAGAAAATTATGAGCTCGCCTCGTTGCTTCATTCGATATGTTGTTTACTCGGCCACGCCCCCCGCTGCTACAGCTGCTACGCCCTCGCAGCTGCCACTGATGTCAGACATTTGACATTTGTGCTCAGTGCTCTGCCATTTACTCACTTCCATATTTACTCACTTGTCTGGCCATGAACCTCGATTTTCTTACTTTGAGCTCGCCTACATTTGCTTATCTGCAAAATGGAATTGTTGCAGTGGCAGGGAGAGCTGCCTGTACAGTGAAATCAAGTCAGGAATTAGCTGCTGAATTTAAAATAAATTTATTAAATTTTATTATAATTAAATTAATCAAATATTCAATGCAAATATTTGTTAAAGTTGTCGCAAAGTGAAAGACTGTAAATATTTTATTTTATTTTATTTAAGACAATCGAAATGAAAATCAAACTTAAAATTTTAATTTTTTTTTTATTTATTGGGAAATTTTTACAACTTTATGAAATAAAATTAAACAAATCTTTATCCCATCAATATATGTATGTATATGGGTATTTCCAGGATCGCGAACGCGACATTTGTACGACTTTAAATGAAAAAAGAAATGGCAAAAATTGACATTTTCAAAAATGTTTTCTCACGTGCTTAATGCATTTTATCAACTCTGTTTTTATGATAAAAGACAATCTTTGAAGACTTGTCGTTTTTTAATTATTTATAGAAAACAATGCATCGCGAACGCGACGAAAAATGGAAGTCACTTTGACTTCATCTTGACAAATGCGAAACTCTGCGAAATGTGGCGAGTAATTTGGAAGAAAATACTCTTAAACCCTAATAAAATAATGTATTTTTCGATTTTAGAAATAATTTTGATAAGTTGCTATCATTTTATTTATTTTACAAGTTTTCTTAGTAATTTGTAACGCGACATCGCGAACGTGACAAGATTTCCACCTAGTTTTTCCAAGAGTTTGTTCATCAAATTTTATTCTATATTCCGATATATAGCTCTTAGAACTTGTTTTAAATTAAACTTTCAATATATTTCTATATATTAAAATGGTTCATGTTACAATCTTACTCCCTGACTTAGTGTAATCGTTAAAATACAAACGGTCCATTTTGGAAATCAATTTTTAAGAAAATGTGCAAAAATATGGAAAAAGTGAATTTATTCCAATGTAGAATCTATATTTTCATCCTATTGAATTTCTTCTAGCGTATATTGCTTAAATGAATAACTTGAATACATTTTTGGAAACAAATTTCACAAGATGTGAGGTTTTAATCAATTTTACGTTTTCTGGAAATGCCCATATACATTTCAAAGATCAAAAGTCTTTTGAAAAACTGGAATACAAGAAATGTGTCATATAAAAAATAATTTTCAAAATATTGTTTCATCTCAAACTGAAAAAAACCCTCTAATAATTTTTAATTCCAATTATTTAAAATATAAATCTAATAATCTTTTAATAATCTCTAAATATTCTGTATGTAAATTTAAAA
The DNA here is from genome assembly GCA_037043435.1 of Drosophila suboccidentalis. NCBI lineage: Eukaryota > Metazoa > Arthropoda > Insecta > Diptera > Drosophilidae > Drosophila > Drosophila suboccidentalis. Next base: position 26,478 of record JBAMBK010001879.1, read on the forward strand.
AAATAGTTTTCCGATAATTTTTTTTCTATTCTAATAACACTTAGCAACTCAATTCATAAATATAATATTTTTGGGAGTCAAAAATACCTTTCAAACTTGATTGCGATCTTTTTATCAATAATTTTGCTTCATATGAATTCTTTTATGTTAAATATTTTCTCAAAATATTAACACTTTGCCCCACAGTGCACGTTTTTAAAAATGTATCCAACTTTGCTAAATTGTCGCAGTCTCGCTTTATCGCACTTCAAAGCACTTTTGGCCCCGAGAAAAGAACTCAAGCCAAATTATATTTTTGATGGGCGTCAATTGCTGAGAGAGCAAGTAAAATAAAAAGGAAACACGACCCTTTAGTACTTATGTATGTGTGTAGAAAATGTGACTTTTTAATGAAAATTGTAGCCGCAACATCAAAGGCAGTCAAATACAGTCAAAAATTTCAGCTTGGTCTCGTATTTACATTTTAAAATAAATATCGTATGCTTTGACCTAACAAATGCGTCATGTCAAGGACACGAAACCGCCAACAAGGAACAACAACAACAACAACAACAACGACGGGAAATTAAAAGCATATTAAAAGCCAAAAAACGGTTGACAAGTCAAAGGCAAAGATTCTATTTTTTTTTAGTTAATTTGAGCGCATTAAAAATGCAAAGCAAAGTCGAAATCGAATTTGCAAACAGTCGACGACCACGCCCATGAACATAAAGCAACGCCCACGCCAAACAAGGCAGCCAGTTTTGGGCCAGGTCAAAATGCTGTCGTCATGAATTTAGGTCAGTTACGGGCTGCAAATCGAGACCAGCTGACTGACTGTCTGTGACTCTGACTGTGACTCTGACTGTGACTGTGAGCCTTTAAGTGTGTTAGTAGGGCAGAGTCTCAGGCCTGATTCAGGCCTGGCTCCGACCTGAACCTGGACATGGCCCCCGCCTCTATTTGCGCACGTCACAGCGTCTTTTTTGTGACGTCACTTGTCGTTGTGTGTTTAATGCAATTAACTGCGCCAAATTGCAACACAAAGTTCAACTCACGAGTTCTCTTCGAAGCTCACTCTCTCTCTCTTACTCTCTCTCTCTCTTCTGCACTCTCTCTTGCTCTCACGCACACTTGTTCTCTTTAGCCAGCGCATAAAGACAAATCGAGTTTGGCTTTCATACGCCCTGTTGCACACTTGCGTATATTGCGCATACGCCTCGTTTGACGCGCTCAAACTTAGTTGAACATTTTTATCTATTAAGTTATTCATTTTATTTTTTACTATTTAATTGTTAAATTTTTATACCCATTTTCTTTCTCGTTCTAAATAAATAAAATAATAAACATTTCATTTATTAAATTGCGCATACGCCTCGTTTGACACGCTCAAACTTAGTTTAACATTATAATCTTTGTTATTTATTTATTATTTTGTTATTTATAAATTATTTATTATTTATTTATTTATTTATTTAAATTTTAATTAATTCCTTTCTGTTCTAAATACATAAACAAATAAACATTAAACTGAAATAAACTTTTTATCGTGTTATTTATTTATTTTAGAATTAACTATTTAATTGTTAATTATATTATATATTATGTATTTATATTTCCAGTTCTTCTTAGTTTAACATTTTTATTTATTAAGTCATGCGTTTTATATATAAATAGTAAAATTTAATTGTTAATTATATTATATCCATTTTCTTTCTCATTGTAAACAAACAAAATAATAAACATTTCATTTATTCAATTGCGCATACGCCTCATTTGACGCGCTCAAACTTAGCTTAAAATTATAATCTTTGTTATTTATTTAATTTATAATTAACTTTTTAATTGTTATTCATATTATATATTTTCATTTCTTTCTAAATACATAAACAAATAAAATTTAACTGAAATTAACTTTTTTGTCGTGTTATTTATTTATTTTATATTTTACTATTTAAATTTTAGTTGTGTTTGAAATTTTAATTAATTCATTTTTGTTCTAAAAACATAAACAAATAAACATTAAACTGAAATAAACTTTTTTGTCGTGTTATTTATTTATTTTATATTTTACTATTTAGTTTTTAATTATATTTGAAATTTTAATTAATTCATTTTTGTTCTTAAAATATAAACAAATTAACATTCAACTGAATTTAATTTTCTTTTCGTGTTATTTATTTATTTTATATTTTAATATTTAGTTTTTAATTATATTTGAAATTTTAATTAATTCATTTTTGTTCTTAAAATATAAACAAATTAACATTCAACTGAATTTAATATTTTATTCGTGTTATTTATTTATTTTATATTTTACTACTTAATTTTTAATTATGTTTGAGCTTTTTATTAATTCCTTTCTGTTCTAAATACATAAACAAATAAACATTAAACTGAATTTAACTTTTTTTATCGTGTTATTTATTTATTTTATATTTTACTTTTTCATTTTTAATTATATTATATTTTATATATTTATATTTCTTATCATATTAAAAGTTCTAAACAATTTCTCTCTCTGTTCTTAATAAGTAAATAAAAAAACTCTATTTTTTTTTTATTTTTAATATGCATTTTATTTAGTTATGTATGTATATTGTTTGCTTGGTGTATGCTGTTAGTCCTAAATTAATAACTCGTCATATATTATATTTATTGCTTAATTCATACTGCATTTCATTGATTTCTTGTTTCACTGTTTGCTCTGTATAATTAAATATGAGTATAAGAGTGTAATTGCCATTTTTGCTCTTGATTTGCATTTATTGTTTAAATGTACTAATATTAAGTGTAGGTTTCTTTTCTTTTCTTTCTTTCTTTTGTTTTTCGTTTTTAAATTCTTCACGTTTTTATTTGACTACAATACATTATATAGTAAGTACATTATATTTTTGTGGGGGGTTCACTTGAAGCAATTTCAAACCAGGTCGAGTACAATCTAAGTACAATCATTTAAGTTTCTATTGTACTCTCAAAATAATTATTACACATAATTACAGTCAGTCTCAATTGGCTTTGACAAATGACATTTGTAATGGCATTAGTCTAAAAACAATTTCATGTGCGTCTCATCATATCAAACATCATACATGTATGTATATTAATCTAATTATATCATATCATTAACAAAACTCAAACTCAAATCAAGCATTTAATAAAAAAGCTTTTTAAAATTTGTTGAATTTATCTCAAATGTTTATAGAAAATTAAAAAGAATAAAGGAGCTTTTAATTTTCAATTCTAGCTACTGAATAAAAGCATTTTTCAATAAATTTCTAATCTCTTCACTTTAGTAATTTGAACAATAAAATCTTTTATATACATTTTTTAACTAATGCATTTAAAATTAACATGATATTTTCTTCTCATTACTTATATATGATATATATATTTATATACTTTATTATTTTCATTTATTGTTGCCGATTTATTTTGATTAATTTTTTTCAAGTTTTTTTCAGGTGCTTTTGACAAAACTGTCAGCAAATTTTAACTACGAAATTTTGTTTATTGACATTGAATAGCATTTTCTAACTGACAATCGGGAGTGTTTTCAATTACTTTGCTTCGAAATTCTGCAAGAAATGTATTTAATTTGTAAATGTAAATTGATACTCCCTTCACAGCTAATAAAAACTTTGAAATTTGCATAGAATTAAAAGAATTCTTTTTGAGTTTGTTTCCATTCACAAATTTACGGTTGAGAATGCACTGATTGATTTGGTGTTTTTGTTTTTCAACCTTTTTTGTTTGACAATTTAATGCTAATACGTGTAATATTTCGTTAACTTTCATTTGCTCTTAAATTCTACGAAGCATTCTCTGAAGATTCCTTTATGTTTCGCTCTATTTATGTATGATTTTAATTAGTTTTATTTGCTACAAATACGTGTATGTTAACCCAATGTTGCAGGACTGATTTCTTCGGTATAGATTTGTTTGTTTCTTTGTTGTGTTTTATTTTCGTGGTATTTCTGAAACTTCATTTGATCAAAATTGCCATCGCCTTGTGGTTCCTTAGTTTGGCTATTATTTCTTGTCGGCCAGGCTTCATCTAAGGCTGCCCAAAATGGGCAGTCAGATGTCGCCATTGTTGCCATTTCCATGCCCATTTCCATGTCCATTGCCATTTCCACTTCCATTCGCATTCGCATTCGCTTCATTTGCCGCCTCGGCATTTGATTCATTATTGGCAGTGCAATTAATTGCCTCGCCCACTGTTATGGTTATGGTGGTATTTTGATTGTCGCACTGCACCACCTCGATGGTGCGCGTATTACTTGCACTCACTGTTCCATTCCTCTCCACCTGCCCGCTGCCCGTCTCCGCCTCATTCAGCTGCCGCCCAATCTCCCGGTCAATGGCCTCCGCATCCTCCGGATAACGCTCCGAGCAGAAAATGGCGCCTGCCTTCAGCAGCTTCAACAGATTCAAACGATCCTCCGCATTTCGCTTGGCACACAGCGGTCTAAAGCAAACGAAAGGAATACAAGCAAAATATTATATTTTAAATATATGAATACAAATCTGTTTCCTTTTCCTTAAACAAAAAATTGCACTTAAAAAACTTAATCGTATTTCCAAATTAACTACTTCTAATAAAAATTAATTTGTGCAATTGGTATATTTAATATTGCTTTTTCTAAATTGTCTTAATTAATAAATTACGAAAATAAATTACTGCGGATACAAAACATTATAGGAACTTTTTAAAAAAATATAAATTTCCACAAAAAATGTACTTAAAAGTCAAATTAACATCAAATATTTAAGCCAAAAAAAAACCTTTAAAATTTGATCAATTTTATAAAAATAAAATATTTATTTTAATTTTTAATTTCGACAAAAAATGTGCATTAAAATCAAATCAACATGAATTACTTAGGCAAAAAAAAAAACTTTAAAGTTTTATTAATTTTGTTAAAATATAATGTAATTATTAATTATTTTAATTTTTAAAATGCTGGCACTGTTAATATTACTGAATATTGCTGAACATTAAATTTTAATATTATTTTAATTGATTTTAATAACATAATTTAGAATAATTGATACTTAGGGTAAGCAATATTTATTTAAAGCGGTTTTATGAAAAAACTAATTTATTTCACATTTAAACAAAACTATTAGTTATTGCTATGAAAAAAAAATTTGTTTAATTTAATTCTATACATTTCAAATTGTACTAAATATTTCATAAATTATTTTTTTAATTTTTTTTTAAACCTTAACAATACATTAAAACTTAAAGAAAAAATAAATAGATTTAATTAATATTAATCATGAATTTAAAATGGTAATTTTATTTTAAATTTCAAATAACTTTTGTGGACTATCAAATAATATATTGCTTATTTCAGATATCTATCATGTTGATTTAAAGTGTTAATTTAAATAAATTTAAAATAAATAGGACTGTCTCAATTTACTTCACATTCAAAAAAAACTATTATTTACTAATTAAATTTAAAAAAATATATATATTAATTTAAATCTATACATTTCAAATTGTATTAAATATTTCATAAATAATTTTTTGCATTTTTTGAATACCTAAACAATACATTTAAACTTAAATACAAAATAAATAGATTTAAATAATATTAATCATGAATTTAAAATGGTAATTTTATTTTAAAGTTTCAAATAACTTTTGTGGACTATTAAATTTTAAATTTCGTATTTCAGATATCTATCATGTTGATTTAAAGTGTTAATTTTAATAAATTTAAAATAAAAAGGACTGTCTCAATTTACTTCACATTTAAACAAAACTATTAATTACTAATAAATTTAAAAAAATATATATATTAATTTAATTCTATAAATTTCAAATTGTATTAAATATTTCATAAATTATTTATTGAATTTATACATTTCAACTAAAATAATGATAATAAAAATAAATAGATTTAATTAATATTAATCATGAACTTAAAATGATAATTCTTTTTTTAAGTTTCAAATAACTTTTGTGGACTATTAAATAATAAATTGCGTATCCAAATTGTTGATTCAAAGTGTTAATTTTAAAATAAAAAGGTCTGACTCACCTGCCCGCATCCTTGAGCTGTTCCATGAACTCCTTGCCCGTGATGTCCACCAGCGAGTTGGGATCCATGTTCGACAACGAGTCCAGGTCGGCATCGTTCATGACGGACACATTGCACAGGTTGTTCTGCAGTTGACCCACCAATTGACGGATCCGTGCCGATTCCGAGCTGTTGGCATCCGTAGTATCGCCGTTCTCCGGATTGCCAGCGATGCTGCCATTGGCGGTGCTGCCATTCGGTGTCGTTATTGTCACGTAGTGCGTTGGCTATAAAACCAAATCATATTTCATCATTATTATACACATTTTAAGTTGGAATACGTGTTGTTTATGTGGCAACAATAATTGAATTATTGTCACAACAGGCGCGTTTCGCTCGTAAACGTAATTAAATTCATTTTGAAAAAATAATGTATGCATTCTACAATCGAGCTTGCTCGACCAAGAGATACCCAAGAGATGATATTTCCAATTGCCTCGTTTTCTGGGTTTTTTGAGTGTCCAGTGTTGTCCTCTTTTCTGCTGCCTCGATAACTCTCAATCTTCTACTGTGAACTCAAAATGTACTGCTTAATAAAAATCGGCTGTTGATTCTCTGCTGTTATTCGGCTGTTGATCTGCTTAAAATCTGCTGTTAATGTTCTGCTGTTAATCTGCTGTTAACGTTATGCTGTTAATCTGCTGTTAATGTTCTGCTGTTAATCTGCTGTTAATGTTCTGCTGTTAATCTGCTGTTAATGTTCTGCTGTTAATCTGCTGTTAACGTTATGCTGTTAATCTGCTGTTAATGTTCTTCTGTTAATCTGCTGTTAATGTTCTGCTGTTAATCTGCTGTTAATGTTCTGCTGTTAATCTGATGTTAATGTTCTGCTGTTAATCTGCTGTTAATGTTCCGCTGTTAATCTGCTGTTGTTGTTCTGCTGCTATCCAATCTTACATTTATATAATAATATAATTTTTATAATGCTATACTTAGATTTCACCAAAATGAACATTCTGTATTACATTATATCAAAATGTTTTTTGAATAATTTTGGAAATTATTTTCCCATAAACAAAAAAAACGATTACACTGAAAATAGTTTTAATTACGTATTTTAAAAGATGTGAGGTACAAAAAATATTTTTAAAGCACAAATATTCAGTGTTATACTAACCAAAAATTGTAGATAAAATCAATCTACCTTAAAGCAAAAAACTAGTTCATTTTCTCAATATGTTCAATACTTTTTTTAATTTCTTAAGCGTACCAAATTATTATCTAAAAGAGCTGCCTGTGTAAGTGGATACTTAAGTAATAACTTGTTGTTTTTAATGCCACTCTGCACATGACATAAAATACATAAACAGATAATTGAATTGGACTAAGATTCCAGTTTGCACTCACATCAATCCAATGCTCGCCGGGAAAGACAGCTACCAGCTCGGTGTTCTCGTCCAGAGTGCGGAAATATTCCTCATCGTCGATCTCGGTGCCATCCGAATCCAAATGAATCGTTGGCTGCTCTTCGCATTTCTCAAATTTCTCAGCTACTTTGGCGCGAATTTCCTCCAAGCTCGAGGCGCAGACGGATTTTTTAATGTTGCGCGTGACGTCCTTGACCTGCATCAGACGATTTTCAAAAAAACAGAACAGAACAGGAAAAAAGGAATATTAAGCCGTCACACATGTACATATGGACATATGGGCAATACACATTGAATGCATAATAAATTAATGCCAACAGCAGCCCATCTGAAATATTTAAGCCTGGACACTCGACAAAACACCCAAAAAAGTTTTGTTTTGCTAAAGTTTCGTTTTGTTTCATTCATTCAATGCCCTAACAAAAAGGATATATTTGAATTGTGTTGTAAGGCGTGTAAATTTTAATACTGATAACAATATAGCATTTATATTGAAGCCTCTTTAGACAAACCAATCCAAAAAAATGTGTATT